>VWZP01009370.1:2527045-2726251 GCA_013396995.1 Dicaeum eximium
AAAAATCTTTTTTTTCAAAAAGAAGAAAAAAAAAAAATAAAAAAAAAAAAAAAAAAAAAAAAAAGGCACAAATACAGCAAGACTTCTTGAAGCCATGTCTCATAACAATATAGATTGACAGTGAAAATGGCAAATGACTGAAAAGAATTCCTCAGTGGATCAGAAGTCTTCCCGAGCAACCTGCTCTATCTGAATACAGCTTGTGAATGAAGTCTGCCTAAAATTAATTCTGATATAACAACAGGAGACGTGAATTTTAGAAATCTAAGAAGATTTTTGCTCTAAGGAGAACGTGTCACCCACCCCATGACATTTAAACTAAATATAGAGGCTGTCACTTTAAATGTCTCAGTTGATCTCAACTGCTGATATAAAGCGAAGAAGACAGAGCAGGTCTTTAAGGTACTTAGGAGTCAAAAGGTAAAAGGTATTATGGGCAAAATACCATACCTTGAACTGTACTTAGGAAAAAAAGAATCAGAAGACACAAAAAATGTTACTAGACTGGTGCAATAGTTCTTTGCACATAAAAGTTCTTTGCACTATCAGTAGCAGAGCAAGCATATTCTTTCATAAATGCACTTTCTGAGTGATTTTCTGATGCAGATTTCACTTCAGTTGTGTGCACCTGTAAGTGATCCACTGGTGACTCTGGCAGCATTTGTAAATAGAAAATCTCCAGCACATACTTGCATCAAGACCATAAGCGTTCTGATAGAAGGTGATTCAAAGTTTGGAGGTACCTCAAGTCATAAGGCAAACTGAGAAGAATTATTCTTTCATATCCTTTTGTAATTAGATATACAACTTCTTTTTGTTTCTGGGACAAGACCAAGGTATTTTTATTATACCTATATAAATCTCATGTCTGTTTCATTTGTGTTACTGCAGACATGTTATCATGTTGTAATAAGGGACCAGATGCATAAAAAACTCTGATGTCCAAATATTTAGATAACAGTGTATTCATTCACCCCTCTAAAAATCCATGACAAATATCACACATAAAAACCAAAACACTTTAAATCCCATAGAAGTATTTATTTAAGAAATCAAGCAAAGAGAAGACAAATATATAACTTGTCCTTCTGAACCATTTACATAGTAAATATCATTGTAACTTGCTACTGATTAGCTGTAGAAATATCTTCTTTTTAATTATTTTAAATATCCATTTTACTGCTTAGTGTATATTCATCTGTTACAATTTTTTTTTTCTGCAGACACATTTTGACAAAAATGTTTAAATCTTAGAAAAAGCCCCCAAATAAAATTAGCTTTTATTTTGGTGATTAAATGCTGGTATCAACTAGTGCACTAAAAAGAAGAGTTTTTGAATATCTTTCAAGTGCATACCTTAAAAATTATAGTATTTCCTCTAGAATTCCTTAGCCTGCTAGGAATTTTTCTATATATCACATTCTTCATTACTATGTGCTTAAAAAACTTGCTTATAAGTGAACGTCCTAATTTTTCAGATGAGAAACTTAAAGCAGAGAAAAAACTCTCATCAAGTGTTTTCTCATCAATTGGCAGAACAAGTAAAATAAAAATACTCACATATATCTTGAATTGTGTTCCCTTAGCCCAAATAAAAACCCATTTTTTCCTCCTTTCCAAGTACCTCTGTGACTAGTAAATGATAACCAAAATGAATGAGCAGATTTTTTTCAAAATTCAGTACAGTGAAGTAACAACTTTAAAAGAAATTCATGTGTAAGAATTCTTTTAAAGTTTTTAAATTTCCTGATCTCTTAATGAGTGAGTCCAGGTTGTTGATTATCTCTGCTCATTTTACTTAGGGGACAAGAGGTCAGTGCAATGTTTCTTTCCTCCAAAAAATAATGTTGTCTCCATAGAGTAATTCATGTTAATTCATGGTCATGTGGCCCTTCAATCCATTAATTAAATTAATGAGACTTCACTCCTTTCACCCATGCACCCTTAATTAAAAAACCTGAGAATGGGAAACACAAAAAAAGTAACATATGGCATTATCAGTGTTGTGCCCAAGAGAACTATTTAATAACAGCTCAAGATAATTTTTTGTTAATAAAACCTCTCAAAATGCATATGATAATGTGGAAAATCTGTGAATATTCCAACTTACAGAATCTATTCACTCTTCTCTGCATCAGTCTTGATGACTAATGCTTCATACTTTCAGTAGCAGCAAGGTGGAATATTCAACTGCAAATCTGAATTTGATTGTATCAGAACATATTTGATGAGAAGTTGTAACTGCTCTTTTGCTGATGAGTTTTTTGGGTAGCTAAAACTCTGTGTCAGAAAAGTTTAGCATGTTTTCTTGACAGACCTGCCTGCAGTCTATTGAACAGAATATTTCCTCAGCATATGATTTACTTTGTTTTTTACTGGATCATTTTCTGAGGCTGTTGATGGAGCCTAGATGAAACATTAAATCACAGACCAAAGGAAAAAGCTAAAACTAAAAAATAGACACTTTTCATTGCCGTGCAAACAATAAGCAAGCGAATGTATCTGGAATAAAACAAATGGTGCCTGGAGATTCCAATAAAGTGAAATTATTGACTTCTAAGTTAATGGCTTAATACACGTCAATTTTCGTAGTCTCAAGAGGGATTAATTAGAGTTCTGCACAAACTCTACTTTCTAATATGCATGTCACCATTCCCAATAACTCCTGCTGGGAATCTACCAGGCAGCTGGCATTGAACCACTGCCTGAGGTACTCTTCAAGGTGCCTTGAGCACAGCAGCAGGGAAAAGTCAGAAGAGGCGCAGCCCTGAGGTACTCAGATAACGAAAGGAATAGGGACGGAAAAAGAACAGAGAGAAACAGCAAGTCTTTTGCTTACAAACATCTAAACTATCTGAGTTTGCCAGTGGTTCCCTGCATGCAACTGCAACTAAAGAAATATTCAAATTTTATTCACAAGAAAAACTCTTAATTCTTGCCATCTCAAAGACATATAATAGAGCTATAAGTCCTTCCTTTCAAGGACAGCACAATCAATCATTTCTCAGTTGCCCTCATTCACACAGAATCATCTGACTCCCTCTTGGTAGGAGTTCCCAGGTTTCCCCTTTAGGAACTAAATTAATGCTCTGCAGATGGATTTTAATGGCTGAATTCCAAGCCCTTTGTGTTCATTGGCAATCCATTATATCACTATATATCCAGAATAACTTAATTCAACTCCATGACTAGTTTCCACTGAATGCTTTAAATACTCAATGCTGTATTACATTTCTACTAATAAGAAATGGGTGCAAGCTGTTCACATAATATAAATATGTTAATGCACAAGACTGGAAAGACTTATTTTAATTAAACCAATCTCTAAATGAAAGCAAATAATAACAGTTATAATAATTAATAATCAATGCAATGGTCTCTGTAGTCTAGGATGCTTTTAAAGTTTTTTTTCCCCACAATGTTTTATTTTTAAAAATGTCTTTATTAATAATATAAAAATTATTGGTAATGGCATTTTAGAACTGAATGATTTTTCCTAATTTCAATTCCTTCACCAGTTTTTTAGCTGTGGGAAATATCTAAATCTTGTTTACTATTTTTCATCTTTTCTATTAATAAAAGTTAATAAAAATGGTGAAAAAGCATGGTTAGTTTTTCAGAACCATGTGGGATTTTTTTCCACATGGTTGGTTTTTCTTTCTTCTGCTTTTTAAAGTTTAG
This sequence comes from Dicaeum eximium, assembly GCA_013396995.1. Taxonomy (NCBI): domain Eukaryota; kingdom Metazoa; phylum Chordata; class Aves; order Passeriformes; family Dicaeidae; genus Dicaeum; species Dicaeum eximium. The sequence goes on from VWZP01009370.1 coordinate 2,530,727, forward strand.
TGTATCCTGGATGACAAGGCTTCCTAAAGACAATATGTGTCAGTAATTAATCCTAGGTCTTTTCCAAAAACTAAAGCATAATTTAATTAATTAGATTATTCCAAGAGGATCTTCCTCCTTCCTAAAACTTTGTTTATCATTCTGGCCTTTCCCAGTGTGTTCTTTTGCCACCCAGAGATTGGTTTTCTTCTAGTTTAGTTCTCTGAAATAACCACAACTAAGGACAAAAAGAGTGTCAGAGACTGCAAAGCAGGGGCAGCAATGCAAGAACCAGTACAGGAGAGAAGAAGCAATTGCAGAAGCACCACTTTAAATCATCTTAAACTTCTCTAGAACTGTACTTTCAGTTGTTACAAATAACTGTATTATATGTATTTTATATTCATTTTTAATTGGCATCTGGAGAAGCTAGACGCATAAAGCCATTTTATTTCTTTGTTCTGCATTAGTTTCTTTCAAATCCTTAACCAAGTCGTGATTCTTCTTGAAATACTATTTTTCTTTTTTTCCAGCAGTCTCTGCTTCCATTAGCTATATTCACAATTAGGGAATTTCCTGCACAAAAACTTACTAATACATATCCAACCCCTGGCTAACTTGCACAACATTCAAAACAGATCTTCTCCTCTCTTGTGTATTTAGGGTGAATTCTTTGAAAAATATTAAGAAAGCAAAAGGGAGAATGAGAACATTAATTGAATTTTGTCTCCACTACTTTGGGTCCAAAAAGAGAGTCATATTATGCCTATCTTACTCCTGTTTTTTTATCTGATCACTTTCCTGACAAAAAGTATTTTAGTTACACACTTACAACATTTTAACGTGGATTTTTTTTAGTCAAAGATCTGTTTTGGAATAATATTTATTACTTAATGCAAAACAAAATTAGTGAGAGGCCACAATCAAAAGTTTGGTGGCACCATCTGCTTTGGAGACCTAGGACAATTGTTTTTCGAGAGAACTCATTCTGGGAAAACCCAGAATAATCTTTCTGACAAATATACAAGGTTCACACTATGCAAAATATATATAAGACAGTAGCCATTTCCAGCAAACACCTTGAGCAAATCAATTGGACAGTACCAGATTTACCTCCTGCTTTACCATGGAAGCAAGCCAGGGCCCTGCTACTTAGCCACATCCCTTTCTTCTCTCGTTAAACATATGCACAGACAGAGACAGCAGCTCTCTGTCACCCCAACTTCCACTAGCACAATTTATTTGCCAAATAAAATGGAAGATTCCACCCAAACTCTGGTATCTTGAAACTCTGTCTTGTATTATTAGGCTGGAGATAAGCTTGGTTTCATGCAGTATGTATGGAGAAAAAAAAAAAAGTCAGAGTAAGAGATTTTAATGTTTCACTGGCAAAGAGCCATAAGGAAAATAAAGACTAGTGTATTAAATACCAAAGTGTTCCCTTTTCTACTGGTAGCTATCTGAGCTATGAGAAATGCTTGTTGTCAATATGATAAGTAAACAAAAGCATTTCAAACCAGTTTTCAGCATCTGCTTCAATGCAGCCAGTCACTCTCTACAATATCTCCACAATGTTCAACTGGCCTGACCAGTTCAGGTCACTATGTTTTATCAGGTATTAAAGAGGCATAATCAGTGTGTCCCAGGAGGATAAGGAACAAAGAATAGTCATGTTTAGAGCTGATCCACAAGTGGCAAAACCTGTGCTGTGGGTGTTTCTTATCTTAAGCAGGCTCAAGTACCCTTCTCTTTGGTATGAAGGAGACTATTTTTAAGCCTTTCACTTCAGCTGAAAGACTGAACAAAAATAAATGCCATATGCACAAATCCAGGGATATAAAAAGTGCAGATTTGCCTCTACATCCCAGTTGAAAAAAAATCTGTTTCCTGTTCTATGTTCCACAAGCTCTGTTTTATTTGTTAAGGAATAAAAGATACATAAACAATATTTGCAGCACAGAACAGTATGTAAAGAATAAAAATATATTGTAAAAACAGATCAAAAGTTTAATGTCAATAAAACCTTTTAACTCTTTGTTTTCTGAGATTTTTAGCAAGACCCCACAAAAGGATTCAGATTTCATAAATTTTTTCATTTCAGATGTTTCAAGTGTTCATATCAAAATATACTGCTATAAAGATAGATATATTGACAATTTTGATGTTTAAATATATAAAGATATGATTTTATTTCCTTGTGCTGGTCTTAAATTGAGTTATTTATGTAGTTGTTAATTTATCTAAGGAACTCTTTCATTTTCAGACAATTCAGGTGTTAATTTTGCATTTAAAAGGTAATTATGATACTATGAATCCCTGATGCATTATTTTCCCTTACCTGAAGATCATAAAAAGGGGACAGTGGGGGACTGCAGAACTTAATTTTTTTAATTAAAAACTTAGCAGGTTACCTTCTAATAGATTTACCTATGCAAAGGGATTTATATATATTCAGCAAAGACATAAGAGTGTAGATGGCAATTAAGAACTCTCCTATGGGATATTAGCATATGCAGCCTTCTTTCCCCATCTATATAAAGCTAAGTGTTTCCTATCAGATATCAAACACCCTAAGAATCACAGACAATAGGCATTGAAGGAAAAATCAGTTTTTAATGATGCACAGCTTCATGCAGGATTGAATCTCAGATATGCTGAATAGTCAGGTTTCAAATTATAATTTTGATCATACAAAGAAAGAAAATATGTAGATAATTTTATTGTTGCTCTACATGTGGGCAAAAGCCAGAACTGTTGGTAACCCCATGAAAATTCAACCCTGGAACATTCCCATCCAGAGGATTGATTAGAAAAAGACAACTGATAAAAAATGTATCTGATCAAGCTAGCCTAAGATAAGTGATTCAGCAAATGAAGATGCTCAAAACACCAAATTAATTTGTTTCTTAAAATACAGATGGATAATTGTAAACTATTAAATATGATGTCTGTGATAGAGCATGGGAATCCCATATCTTGTTAGGACTGTTGGCCAGCTTTCCAGCTTGTACTAGGGGAGGCAAAATCTTCCTCAGAACAAGGCAGAATAAAAATCCACTTTTATTGTATATTTAGCTTTTTTGGAGCTCTGAAGTTCTCTGATTTGCCCTTTCAAAGTATTTTGCATAATATATCAGGGAGGGAGAGACAAGCAGTGACTTTTCGAACAATGCTTGTTTCAAAAAACATAAATGAAGGTATCCAGTAAAGCAGCGCTCTTAGGCTGAGAATTAGTCTGACCTTTATGAAAATTGCCATGGCCAAGTCTTCATTCTTGTAATTAGAGGAACAATTGAAGAATTAGCCCTTATGACAAAAGTCATAATTCCTTTAATTACCAGTCTTCAAAATCAACAGTGTACTTTAGAAAGAAAAAAATAATTATTGAAGTACAGGTTTATTATTTAAATGCTAATGAACTCAAAGTGGTGACAATCACAGGTAATAAAAGTGATTTTGCAATATTATTTACCGTAATTTCCTGGTTTTAGAAGTTGTATTCATTATTAATTTAGGAATATTTAAATACTATATTTGAATGATATTAATAACAATATATTTGATGGGTTGGTTCCCTCTCTTCTTTAAAGTGCCTTACACATATGACAACCTTCTATGAGGTTTTCTTTCTCTTTTCACCAGAGCCAGGATACTTTTATTCAGAAAGGCACCTGAAGAAATTCTGAACAGTAAATAGTTGTACAGGGAGCTAATAAAGAACTGTGAAGTGCAGCACAGATATAATAAAAGATTATACCACAATAGATAAAAAGTACAGTGGTGCTTTTTCTCACGGGAATTTTGAAAAGGGCTTGAGTTCAATTACAGTACTTTAAGGTGCTTTAATCCTCATTTTCTATTTGCTATAAATAAATCAGAATCAAATTCATCAAGTCAACTGATGAATAACATTCATTATTTTACATTACACTAACCCCCAAAGTTCTTCAGGGTAGCAATGATTCACCTCAATAAGTCATGCCCAACTGAGGCCATTTCTAAGAACTTCAGAGCATCCATGTGCTTTCACATGGAATATTCTCTGTTTATTCCTATTCACAGCGAATAAAGGACCCTTTATTTGTTCCATATTTATTTTTTAAATATTTAATCTTTTCTCCTTTAACTACAAAGAATTTTTTTATTCATATCTTATCAGATTCACCCCTATTACTTTCAGTACTTAGCTAAGGGAATGATATTTGGGGTCTAAAGTTGTCTTAGAGTACTCTTGTGATTGCTGAGAGAGGCACCAACCTCTAGAATGTCTCTTTGAGTGTCCTCTTGCATTTTCCCGTGGAGATACAGATCTAGTAATGTCAGAGTCTAGTATATAAAATAAAGTGAGGAGTTCTGGGCTCCACAGCACAAGGGAGACACGGAGTTCTTGGAGCAGTCCAGCAGAGGGTTAATAACTTGGTCAAGTGTCTGGAGAATGTCTCTTACAAGGAAAGGCTGTGGGAGCTGGCTCTGTTTATCCTTGTGAAGAGGCAACTCAGAGAGGTCCTTTCTCTAAATATCTAAAGTGTGGGTGTGAAGAGGATGGAGCCAAGCCCTTCTCGGTGGTGCCAAGCAATAGCACAAGAGGCAACAGGCAGAAACTGATGCATGGGAAGTTCCACCTGAACATAGGGAAGAACTGCTTTACTGTGTGAGTGACCCTGCACTGGAACAGACTGTCTGGAGAGGTTGTGGAGTCTCCCTCAGTAGAGTTATTCAAGTACTGTTTGGATGCAAGCCTGTGCCATGTGCTCTAGGATGACCCTGCTTGAGCAGGGAGGTTGGACCATTTGACCAAATGTGGTCACTTCCAACCTGACCCATTCTGTGTTTCTGTGATTCTGTGAGTCCATTTGACAATGGTTCACATGCAATTTTGTTTTGATTCTTCAAATGCGCTTGGCAGCCCCTCCAGCCCCTTATGACTTGAAGTGGTGGATTCCACAGGTTCTTATCGCTCACAACCACGTCACGCTACCTGGGAGGGAAAAGCAGGCTTAACCCTTCCTTTAAGACCAATGAGAGAAGAACACTTCTCCAGGATTACTGAACATCAATGACCTGGCTTGAGCAGTAGCTGCAACTTTGATAAGGGTCCAAGTGTTTAAATGTTTTGAATAACAGACTGCTGAGCATATGCAATCAGTGCAATGCATCCAGCACACGTAAAGCATACTGTATATGTTCTGGCCATCTGTGCAGCTCACAGGCAATTGCTCAAGTGAATCCCAATGTGTCAGGATAACTGTGTGCCTCGTACATAACACAGTCCCAGGTTTCCTGAAAGCAGCACTCAAAAGGCAGAAACAGAAGAGGTGCCTGTCACAGAACGCCTGTGTTACAATCCCCTTGCCTCAGTTAGATTGCTCCTTACCAGCTGTCATTTCACCACCATGAGAAAGGGGCACACACCAAAGAATGCCATACCACCCAAAATGTACCTTCTGTGTAATACACATGTGTATCCAGCTTTTTTACTCCTCCTAAGTTAAATAGTCAAAATTACTTCAATATTTTCTCCCTCAGAATCCTTTGTATCTTTCTAAATCTTTTTATAGATTCTTTCTGAAAGCTCACACTCCAAAGAGCTGCAGGAAGGTGAATTGTCATGAAATGAGATCTTGTTTTTCAGGACAGGCTACTGTCTCGTTCTCAGCAGAGTTATTTGGCTGCAGACTCTGACTACTGGGGTAACCTTTTCAGTGGAATGGTTGTGAAAAGCCTGAGAATAAGAAGACAATACATCATTAATGTATCTTGAGGTTGTGCTAGTTTCTGGATCGATTCAGAATTAAGCCTTTGGGTGTGATTAGAGTTGATTTGTGTAACAATTCTTCTTCTCCCCTCAGAGAGACTCCCTGCTAGACTCAAATCCAGAGCAGAGCTGTAAATGTGGTGCATACATATGGCTACCACAAGGCATGGGAGAGACAGGTAAATATTCTCCTGACACCAAGATGTGGGTACCCACTGCAGGCACTGCAATCAGTGGTTAGATGTTGGAAGCACATATTCAAATGACAAAAGCTAATTTATTGACAGATACCTGAAAACAAGTTCTTTCAAATAGTATGGCATACGTGAAAGAAGACTTATTTCTCATGTCACAGCTCTTCCCTCCTCTGTGACTGAAATATTTTTTTTAGCCATGAACTTTGCTGGTCAGCATAATTTTATTAAATAAGAAGGCTTTACCCACAAATACTGTATAAGAAATTAATGTAGCTCGCAAAATAAAATTACTCTAAAATTCCATACATCTTGCTTACCAGGACCTTACTGTCTTCAAGCTGTTTGTGGTTCTCACCATGGAGCATTGGTTCCAGTATTGCAGAAATGGAAGTCACATGTGTGGGACTTGTGTCCATGCTGTTCACTTCTTTATATTTTTAATTTAATTTTTAAAATGAAAAAGCAAAAAGGGGACTACCTACCTGTGCCTTTAGTTTTTTGGTATTGCTCCTCATTGTCCATGATTCCTCAGGAATAAAATCATAAAATCACAGAACAGCCCTCTCTCTGAAGAGACCTTGGAAGGTCATCTGGTCGAACTGTCTATGGAAGAGGGGGTTTACTTGGAATTATTTAGCATCCTCTCTAGTCATGTCTTGAAAATCTCCAGTGACGAGGACTTCACCACATCCCTAGGGAAGTTGTTCCTGTGATTGACTATTGTCAGTGTAAAAAATTTCCACACTGTATCAAGATGAAACCTCTCTTAATGCTCCTTGTCAACTCCCCATGGCTTCTTGTGAAGACAGAGCCTCTGTCATCTTTGTAGCTGCCCTTTAAATACTTGAAACTGTGATAAGACCTTTCTGGACCTCTTCTTATCTAGGTTGAAAAGACAACTGTCACATTTAGTGACCATAGAAAAACATGTAGTCACGGGGTTCTTGATTGTCACTGACTTGCAGAATAGGACACCATTTGTCCTTCACAGCTTTGAAAATCTCTTCTACCTTTTAAATAGAAATATTAACATCCTGGGCAGCACAGTATATCAGCTGACTGAGTTTCACATGTTCAATTTTACCTTTACAGGCAATTTTTCCTTGCTAGTTACTCAAATTACTTATTTTCTGAAGAAAATTTTTGAATAAAAATAACATGGCAGCAATTTTTACCATTTATTTAATTGCCTGCACTACTTTATTCTTTTAATACATCTACTTTCTCCTCAGTAATTCTTTCCCCACTGATATATTTGTACAAGACTCTCTCTTTCCCATTGACCTTTATGGTTAGCCTCAACATACTTTGATTTTTTTGCTGCCTTTATCTTATCCTCTATACCAACAATATGCATATTATTACCCTTACATCCAGATAGCATTATTGCCATTACAAGTCAATGAACGCTTTCACCTTAGATAATAGTTTTTGCTGGGGAGTAAATTCAAAGTTAAGTGTGTTAAGAATGCATAAATTATTTTCCTTGAAGCCTCAGCAGGTACTGAGTCACAACCCATTAATCTTTTCATATACTTCTCAGCACGAACAATTACTATCCCAATATAATGAGTATATAAAATAAGTCTAGTGATGTGAAATATTAAAATTTAAAACAAGCAGATAATCAGAATTTTAAAGAGTATTCAGAGACTGTTAAGCATTGTTAGCTAGAACTAAGATCAGTTCAATACATCTACACAGAATCTAACTATTAATAAGAGAGAATGCATTTTCAACTATGAATACTATCTCATAAGATCTAAATTAAAAATGCAAACATAATCCATGCTTGCAATAAACTAGATTTATACTGATATAACTTCATTTGCAGAACCAAGGACATGTCTACATAAACCTAGAATAATGCACTATTTTGTTGTTTCTTTTACTAGCAATGGTTGTAGATATGTGCACAGCCAGTGGTTCACCTGTAGAAAATAGAACAATGGAAAAATCTATCCAGAAAGATTATTTGATGTTACAAAGCAGAATGACTACTTTGTAAAACCTCATGACAGCCATTGCTGCACTTTTCATAAAATCAAAATGTGATGTGGGTTAACAGACCCTTTCCTATAAAATATTGTTGGATAATTTTGGTTAGTTACTGTTGACAAAATAAATTTATATACTGTGAAGTGTCTATGAATTTATAAACCTTAGTGAACATTTTCTTTAATTATGTCTATAAAAAATCAACCTTTGTCACTATATCAAATTGGAACATAAATCTGTCCACGGTTGGTGTGCAGCAGCAGAACCATTGGAAAACATGTTCTGGAATTAAAGGTTGCCAGTTACCCTTATGGTATTGAAATATATTAAACTTCTGAAAAACAGGAAGTTGGATCTCGGCTTCTCTAATTTTGTCTCTTAATTGAACTCACAGTAAATAGATATTGTATCAACATGAGCAAGGAGTTCCAATTGCTTGGAGGCTGACATAACAATTCAAAGATCGCAGTTATTTCAACAACTGTAAGAAGCTCAGTAGTTACAGCACTTAGTTTTCAAAGACAACCAGAGATCTTAAAGAAAAGCTCCATCCCTTTTCCATGAGAAAATGAGTCAATCACTGAAATTTATTTCTTAATGTTCATTAGCTTTTCAATTATAGTAGAAAAGGTTATAACAAATAAAATGTGGACTAAACACTATTAAGGGGAAAAACCGCCTTTAGTTAAGATAAATTTCTACTCGAGGCCTTTTGTCTCCTTTGTAAGCTCTTGCTGTGCAGGAAAATAGAAGCTGAGTTCCAGTTCAATGCGTTTTCTTCAATTATGTCTGGTTTGTCATTAAACTCGTATTAAAAGATTCAATATAGCATCATAAGGCTTTAGATCAAGCCTACATTAAGGAGTGAAAGACTGCTTTTTTTCTCTCACATAATTTGCTGAAGTTATCACTCTCCTATGATTTAGGGATGAATACATGTAGCCTTTGGAATATACATTTGTCCTCCCACTTGGCACTCCCAAATGACCCAGCTTCCCTATAAGCTTTATGAAAGCCATGCTAGAGGAGCTTTATTTATTGGAGCAGTATGAAAACCGAACTTACATTTGAATATAGATGAACTCCCCTAGAAAAGTGTGCAAGGAAAATAAGTTTATCTTATCTATTGTGGGTTTAGGAAAAGAGAATCAGAGTCAAACACACCATGGATATTACTTATCCTACTCTTGCAACCTCAGATAACTGAGACCATGTTAAGGCTTTCTGCAGAACAGGGGGGGAAGGAGTCTTTTATTTATTTCATACGAATGCACTTAGACTGCATCTAAAAATCAAATTTAACTGAGGTGTAGAGAAAAGCACAAGGCAATCCAGGTCATCTTAATATGTATCCATAAGATAGGCTAAATACCTCAGATGTTTTGGAATTGCCCTTTCTGTTATCTGTAGAAGCTTAGGCAATCTAGACATCTAAAGTTAGGTGAAATGAATCATACAAAAATCAACAGTCCCTGTAAAATTGTAAAATTTGGTTCTTGAAAGCAAAATGCACTTACAGAAAAAAAATAGCAAGACATTGTATTAAAAATGTATGGTTTGCTAAGTTTCTTTTTCCTAACAATAAAATTCTTGTTTTAACAGTCTGTGAACATATGACTTTAATCAAATGGCATATTAACTTAGCATAGATGAGTAACTCACAAAATATATTCAGCAAGTGTCTCCATTTTGCTATATGAATCATTTGCAACTTTTTCAAGATATAAATTATCAGAAATCATTGCACAAAAAAAATTAGAATATGATTCTTTCTATCATTTGTTGGAGTTTCAGCAAGTTTCTGAACTTCTGAACAACTTGTTTTGTATAGGTTATGTGGGTCTCACTGAATATATCTGTTCTCTGATGAGATGAATCATGATGAGATCTGATGTGTTAACATATCTGAATATGAATTGGAAATGCAATTCTTACTTGATTTATATGAAAGAGGTAATTGACAGAAACATGTCTGAAAGCATTTGTTAAAATAGACATAAAATTCAAAGCACTCCTGCTTTTGAATTTGTTTTAATGAGCTGTGCTCATGCTATTTTTCCTTACATACTTCACAAAAAAGTAGCAAAAATAGAAATAAGCTCTGGTCCAGAATAGATATCATATCATAGGAAGACACAAAGCTCAGCCTATAAGTGCTGCAGAGTAAATGCTGTCTGACCACTGCTCTTATTGTTCCTTTTTGCCTCCATACCTTTTAAATCCTTCACTGTCCACAGCTAGTTACTGACCAGCAAGTGGTTGCAGCATCCCTCTGTGAAACTCAAGCACCCAGATTTCCTCTTCCCAAATCAATGTTGTTACCACATCAGTTTGGCATTAGGAGAGGTTTGTGACTTCAGTTTCCGTCAGAGAAGCTGCAGCCTTGTCACCAACTCCATAGGTGGGTGGCTGCAGGTGTGGTGAGGAGCCTGGGTCAGCCCCATGTCAGATGTGCTCCTGGTCTTTGCTGCTGGTAGACCCATGGTGGCCATACACAAGTGAACCAATTTTTGGAGGTGCCTTTTTTTCTGTGTTAATCATTTGACAAGAGCAGCTTTACATCACTGTGTTCTGCTAGATCCTCCTATTTATGAAGATTATGGTTCTTAACAAGTCACTCCAACAATCTGACTACATAATCATAATTACAGATTATGATTATGATGACAGCTTCAGTGCTGAATTTTTTATTTCAGTTCTACAATGGAATACCTTCCTAAGAAGTCACATCATAAGAGTCCCAATTAAAAAAAAAAAGATGAGAGATAGTCATAAACCAGCAAGACACAGAGAAGAGAGGTACAATACCAAGAATTTGGATGCTCCTCAGCAAACCTCTCTTTGCCTGGCATTATCTTTCTCTCACTTACAGAATGCCAAACCTCCTTATCTGTGGCAATCAATCAAAATTAAATTCAATGGAATATTTTCTGTACATTAGAAGTGAGACTATGAGTCATGCACTTTTATTTTCTTATAGCTTTTTCTTTGGCCAACAAATCCAAATCAATTTTAAAGAGGAATTTAATTTTGAGATTAAAAAACCCAAAGATTTTATGCTAATGCAAAATGGTACATACTGAATTAAGTAGGACTGTAATTAATTATTTCTATATACCACATGGTTAAATGTTATAAGTTTACTAAGCTCAGAAACTGACTGAAAACAGTAAATTTATTTTAAGAAATTTTTATGCTCATTTAGCTCCTGCCCATTCATCTATGTTTTAGCTATATTTTCAACATTTCTTTCATGATTTTTTTCTTTTTCAGGCAAAACTAAAATAAATATTAGGAGTTACTTAATGACTGCATATATAGCATAAGGCTCATGAAATAATATAAGGAGTGAATATAAAAATCATTTAACACATATAAACAAAAACCTTTTCTTTATTAAATCACGCATTTCAGAAATATCTCACTTGAAAGGTGGATAGGCAGCTACTTTAAATATCTAACAATAAAAATACCTTTATTGTCCTGCCATTTTAAATTATATTATGAGTTGTAACTCAAAACAAGGATACACAAAGAAAGCTGATTATATCCCATGGAGCACTTAGTAGAATTTGAATCGGCCTTTGAAAAAAAAAATTAAAATAAAACTTACAGTTTGCAAACATGCTTGTTTCAACATTTCTTTATTTTTACCTGTCATTGAACTGGTAGTCAAGTTGAAATAATCTGATTTTCTAAGTGAGCCTCACTTTTAAGGAAATGAAGACCAAGATGCAAAAATTAAACTTTGCATTATACATAGTGACTTCTGTCAAGACAGAACATGTTAGATTTCAATTTGTGCTAACCAGGAAAGCTCTTTGCCCAGCAAAAAGGAAATACTGGAGTATGGTGGTGGGTTTTGTGATTTTTCAGATAATTTTTCTAGTTCTTTCTGTAAGTCACTTCACACTACTTTCTCATGCAAAATATACATGATATCCATAGGCAGGAAGCTTTATTCAAATGCTAAAAGCGCACAGCTGAAGCAGATGTTATAGTCCTCAGCACTGCTCTGTTCATGCATGTTGACAATGCTGTGTGGGGCAGAGATCATTACTGAACTTCTCAAAAGCAGGCAAAGGCACAAACAGAAATAAAATTAACAGGCCTGTCTGCTGCTGTCCAAAACATTTGTGATAGCAGCAGAGAAACCTGCCTCTATGCTCAGGCCAGGTGTCTGAACAAGGAGGGGAAAAAGCATGATGCTCCACCAGACCCAGACAGTCCTGGAGAAAAGAGAGCCAAAAATGCATTCAGAAGGCCCAGCCACCTCAATGAACACTGTGCAAAATGGCTATGATTAGTTGAGGTCATGAGGAGAGGTTGGAAAATGGTTAAGAAAGTGGAAAGCTGTGTCAGTCATACTCACTTGGCTGTTTGCAGCAGTACTGAAACTTTTTGTTCATCATCTTACTCAGGATCCCTGAGGATTTCTTCAAGATTACAAGCTGTCCTCCCAAACACTTTGCTTTCTCAGGTAGTGGAATAGCATGCTTCCAACCTCCTCAAGTGCAGGATCAAGTCACAGGGGCTCTTTTTTTTTTTTTTCCCTGTGTTGGTTTGCCTTTTAATCTATTCACATAGATCTTCCTCCAATTCTGAGTGCCATAAAAACATTAATATTTTTTCCTCAACTGGGTCTCCATAGCAGCAATACCAGGCTTTTCAATCAACTGGTGCTGCTCTAGATGCTGCTGGCCCTGATCTAAAACATGAAAAAAGATTAATCCTGGGATTAATCCTGGGCAGGAAACCCACAAAAAGGGTCACACAGAGTGGGGGGCATGGAAGAAACAAGGAAGAACTGAAGAAACAAGGAAGAACAAGGGTTGTGGGCAAAATGTTTAACCAGAAATATCTCCTGGTAACTTCAGAGTGAGGATTCACAGCTCATATAGACCTTTTTTTTGGAGGGGGGGTAAAGGCTCAAATCACTTAGTCAAAAGGGAGAGAAAACACAGAGTTTAATTACTGTCTCCCAGCACAATAGGTAGAAAGGTTGGGCCAGTGTTTAGGTTTTCAGAATTGCTGTTCACTGGCCACAGTGGACTGCACTAGCAGTGGTGAAGAAAAGAGATATATACTAATTGGTGCTTTAAAGGAATTTATCCCTAGGAGCTAATTTCACTACCTTTAAACTAAGGGTTTATGCAATAACTACTGCTCAGTTCTGACATATGTAACAGCGTTACACTTAAAAGAGATTCATTTGGCTGGTGTTCTCATGTTAAATGGTGTGTGGTCATTGGTAAACAGAGGTAAAATTTCCAGGCTTTCAGTTGTAAAATGAAAATGGAGAAATAAAGATGAAGTTAAGAGAACAGGATATTTAACTCCTGTGCCCTTATTTCTGAAGTGATGTAAATGCAAGATATATTTAAACTTTCCAAATCAGGACATTCCATTAACTGGAAAAAAAAAACAATGACTGTGAGGAATCCATTATATAGTGATATAAAAGTTAGTACCAGACAGCACTTAACAGCACAAAAGAAAGGAAGAAAAAAAAAAATCACTTAACACATGTTCTCAGTGTAAGCTGTGTGACTAAAGAGAAAAAAAAAGGGGGGGACATACATTAACTACCTTTTGAATATGGTAAAAGTAAGTTGAAATTACTCAGGACTGAGATGGTGAGAAGTCCCATGAGAAGCCAGGAGTTTTAATTCCTTGTTTCACCCCTTTTCTCTTACCACTGCTTTTAGCTCAAGTGCACCATATATGTGAACTCTACCAGAGTTTCTATAGAGGACATATATAGTATACATATACAGTATAATGACTCTAAAGGATGTTTTTTACTGCCAAAATAAGTCCAAAAGAGGGAAAAGCTGAAAACCTGAGGCTTCCATTGGAAGGAGGCTGCAATTTATAAATACCTTCATTGAAAGAAGTATCATGTTAATTCAATAAACAAATTGCCCCAGAAATGCTCTGACTTTGTGGCATCTTTTCCCCAACAGAAATATCCTCAGCAAAGAAGAAACTACATCCAGCAAGTGAACTTCAGATGCTGGAATTTATATATAGACAATGTCAGCTTATTTTCATGACAGAAAATGAAAGCAGAACAAGCCGTTGTATGTGTCATTGTGAGAACAATTGAATGTAAGTGGTAGTGGGAGGCCTCTTTGAGGGCTTGGTAGGGTTTCACCAGCTGTACCTGCTTTCTACTTTTGCAAGAAACATATGTGAATATATTTCAGTATATGCAGAGGCATCCAAAGCATACTCTCTTATACATGGACCAACACACTGGAAAGAGCAAATAGCCTTTGCCCTATATGGAACTTTTATTCTATTTTCACTCTTTGAATGAACAGACGTATTTTTAGATCATAATGCCAAATGCTTCCATTGAGGAAAGAAAATGATTAAATGAAAAATCACACAGCCTATCCATACCTAACATTTTTTCTGTGTTAAGAAATATAGAAGCACTCTACCTTGTCAAGCAGAAGCAGTGAAGGCAATATGGAAATAATGAATTCTTCATTATTCCCTTAAAAAGGTTTTGTGAGCAAAGTGAAAATAAGCTGTAAGGAAACAAATCCAGGTTTGTCTAAAGAAACTGCATGAGAACACAATGATATCTTCTATGGAGAGTGTTGTACTTTTCTAACTGCTCTGATCAGTAAAAAACCCAAACCCTCCTATTATTTGCTAATTATATGGCAGCTGAAAAAAAGTAGAAAAAACGTCTAAGACATCTGACAAGTCCATGTCCCAAAGACCTTCCAAATCAAAATAACTTGTGACCTTATGAAACAAATACTAGGAAAAATGTGTTCTCTGCTGTAGGCTTACACTTTAGGCAGCTGCTCTTGAGTCTGTGGACAGCACAGAGTGTAATAAAGGTATGACATACATAGCTTATCCACAAAAAAACCACCAACTTTTTACTAGTCTCCATTAATGCGATATGAATAGAATTTGTAGTGAAAAAGTCGAGTGCTCACCCCCAGATTTAAAGAACACAGTGTATTAGTGAAGCTACTAAATACTTTTTCTTCAGTGTTTATGTTGATATTTTTAGAAAACAAGATTGACTGTATAGTTTGCTGCAAAATTTCCTTATAACCAGATGCTCTTTTGAGACCAGAATCCTGCTGACTGGCACAAGAAGCATCTGGCCAGCTGTCAGGATTGATTTGGCTCAGTAGAAGCTGGCAGCAATAACAGAATGGAGGAAGGCAGCAATTACACTAGACAGTAACCCCTCAAATTCCAATAGTTGGGAGCGTAGCCAAATACCCTTGACATCTGGTAAAAAAAAGAGCCGATACAATGTTTGGTTCCTGCATTAGTGAAAAAAGATTTCATATAGTTCCACAAGCACTGCCTTGTCAGCACCCTAAAAAAATCCTGCAGGAGTTAAAAGTGGAAACCTGACAAGAAGGATATTGAGAGAGAAAAAAAAAAACCAACCTGTGCTTCCTCCCTAATCCTTTTTACCAGCTCCTTCATGCATAAGCCTTCACATGTTTTATTCTGTGAGTATTAATGACTCAGATATGCAGTGTCTTTGTAAAACATTCTTTTGCAACTTTTTGGACTTAGCTTAAAGTGCTTGAATCCTCACAGGACAGAAACCCCATACTTCAAGGAGAAATAGGCTGGAAGGATTCTTTCTTCTGCCTTCAGTGAGAGCTGGCACCAGCTGCAGTCAGCTGGCACGTGGTGACTGCATGGCAGCAGGTATGTGTCACTTGTTTGTTGTCAGCTCACACTGACATTAACCACACTGCAAGGTGAGAAGATACAAGGGGAGAGGGGAAGAAGAATATATCCACAAAACCTTCATCTGCTATCTTATTCAGCTTCTTCTGTTCATATCTGAAGGCCATTCTATTCTCTGGTATTGAGAACACTTGTATAAATATATAGTTATTTCATCTGTAAAACTGCAAGATGTTGAGAGGATTTTGAAGAACAGAGCTCTTGAAGACAGCAGGAATGTAAAATACCACCATATTGTTTTTCAGAAATCTAGGTCCACCACACAAGCTAAAGTGAGCTATTTCATACTTAACCAGGTTTCAGTCTGTTGCAGAGCCAATAGCAGCATAATAACCTCATTGAGAGCATGTACTAAAGTGGGAGAGACTGCAAACTTCCTCCTGTCTTACAGGAAAGGAATACTACTCTTTCAGTGGAAATAGTCCTTTTTTTTTTTCTAAGTAATGTAACCTGGTGGTTATTAAATTTCTTATAGAACAAGCAAAATTTTAAAACTCACAGAAAACTTAGATAAATATGAAACTTGGGTAAAGAACAAGATTTTCACCTCTAAAGAGTAAATTTACATATTTAAAAAAATGGATAGCTTTCAAACCATAGATATTTTATGGTAGAACTATTTCCCTACTGCTGTGTATGTGGACTGTTTTACTTTAACAGATGTATCTCTGTTATGCAAGCAAGCACACATCCCATATATCTCCACTGAATAAGTAGCACACTGGTGTTTTTCTTGGCTGCTAATAGAATATTACTTCTCATTAGAATAGCCTGAACTGTTCTAAACACTCTTTCTTTACACATACAGATGCCTCATTCTTTGACAGTCATGCTGGAACAACTGCTTAAAAAGTCATCAAGAAAGGTGGCGAACCAGCCTGCATCTTTGAGGTCTTGTTAATGGAGACAGTGTGCTTTTCTAGTTCTACTGCCATTGTCATAAAGACTTGGTGTTTTCCATGGCTAAGCATGAAAGGGGTTAGATACTACTCAAAACCTCATTACCATTATTTATCGGTACTAAAAAGTCAAAGAAAAATTACACCTGTCTTTTTTAATGTCATCTCTTACTATGCTTGTTTACTTTAGCTGCTAAAATGCTCATGGCAGGAAGCTATCCAGGGCAGAGCACACTAAAAGTTTGTATTGACTCTGCTATGTATCATAACTCATGTGGAAAGGCTTCTCCAGACTGATAAAAATTAGCATTATCTTGAATGAATGGGATCTCTGAGCTTTCTCAAAACAAAATTTACACACTCAGATTACAAAAGACTGAATTTTCATTAACTCTTCCACAGAATTATAAAAAGGTTAAGGTTGGAGGGGACCTCTGCAGGTTATCTGGATCAATCCTGTTCTTAAGCTGGGCCACTTGATTGCCCAGGACCATGCCCAAGAGGCTTTTGAAGATCTCCAAGAATGAAGAATGCACAACCTATGTAGGCAAGCTGTGCATGTGATTGGTCAATCACCCTCATGATCAAATTGTTTCCTGATGTTCAGAGGGAATCTCAGGTGTTTCACTCTGGTTCTGTCACTGGGCACCACTGAAGAAACCCCGTCTCGGTCCTTTTCACGCCCTCCCTTTAGGTTTTTGTATACATTGATGGCATTTTCCCTAAGCCTTCTCTTCTCCAGGGTGAGCAGTGTAGCTGTCTCTGACCTTCCTCACAAATGAGATGCTCCTGACCTTTAATCATCTTTGTAGCCCTTCACTGCAGTCTCTACAGTACGTCCGTGTCTTGTGTAACACATAGGCTGTATGAAAAGTTCAGCAGGTTTTTAGTATGCAGTCACATTTAGAATATTAATATTATTACAAAAATGTTATATATGAATTTTTAAAATCTGAATAAATTACTTGGAGATTACCAGACAGGAAAACAAATGTCAACCAAAATACATAGCACCTAGATGTTCTGTAATCTGCTTTTGGTCTCAGGTTTTAGAGAAAAAAAATGGTGTAGAAGAGGGCAGAATACTATGTCTTATATTTTCTAGAATGGATTCTATTAAGCAAAGAATAAAAGTGTCTGTTTGCACCCTCTTAATGGATTTAAACCATTGGATCAATAGTAAGGGATAAACTAAACCACTTAAGAAGGTATTGCATTAATAAAATCCTTTGCACCTGTCTCTGTAAAAGAGGATAAACAGAGCAGAGTTTCAGGGGGTGATTAAGAGAGCATCAGGTTGCAATGAAAGGCTTAAAGGGGACAAATTAGCCTTTGCTGTACATGGAGATAAGGCACAGGGCTGCAAGACTGAGCTACACATTACAAGCTTTTACAGGCAGATTAAAAGGTTTCAGGTTTTTTAAAGATGCCAGGGGGATATCACATGACAAAATATCTTGAGGCTGTTTATATAACCAATAAAAAAGATGGTAAACTACTGTGCTGGAGCTACCCTTAGGGCTGCTTGTTGATCTTATTTATTGCAGCCAGAATTATGCTTGATTCATAGCTGTTCTTGTATTCATTCTGCAGAAAGCCTTCTGGGACATGTGGGGAAAATGTGAGGATTCAGTATGATTTTATTGCATTTTAATATTAAAATGTACAAGTTGTAATACTTTTATGAGCTTGTTAGTTTATAAATACAATCTAGCCACAGTCAAGGAATCCCCTATGCTCATGCTCTTCACATTCTTATTCATTCTCAGATGGCAGCTGTCTTCAGAGTTTCACAGAGCTGTGGGCCAAGGAAGATATTTTATCTCACTTCTTAGAGGTGAATATACACAGAGTTTTACCCCTATGCTGTCACAACTTTCTGGGGTTATAACAAGCAAGTGCTGAAGGACATCTAGCTGTGTGTATCAAAAAGTTTGTTAGGTAAACTACAGCCTAACAGGTCTTGGTAAATATTTAAAGGTGGTTCTAAAAGAGAATGAGAAAATAGCAGTAAATGGCCAGTTTTCACTGTGGGTGGAGAAAGTAAATGATTCCATAAGTCTTTGTGTTGGGGCCCACATCATTCAAAATATGCATAAATCACCTAGAAAAGAGGTGAAAAGTGAAGTGAAAATATTGCTATTACTAAGCCATTTGAGATAGCAAAGACCAGGCTCAACTATGAAGGATCCAACAAAGCATCTTAGGGAATTAGGGAAGAAGATAGCTAGCAAAATGCAGCCAGTGTAGGTAGATATAAGGTGATGTTCATGGCAAAGAATCACTTTCCCTTTTGAATTTTGAGTCAATTTGTATCAGTCAAAGAAATGATCTTGAAGTTATATTAGAGAAAATTGTTAAGGTATTAGGTGAATCTCAGTAAAGATAACTACTGAGTTTTTAGAAATGAAACATAGAATAAAAAAATGGACAATGTTATTATAAAGCTGCATAAAGCATTTTGCTTACTGTCTGTACGCCAAGTACCCAGAAAACAAAATGATAGAGAGGAATTGGATAAGGTTAAGAGAAGGACAACAAAGAATACAAAAAGTATGAAACAGTGTCTTTACAAGGAATAAATAAGTAGTCTGGGACTCTTCTACTTGAAGAAGAAATGACTGAGGGGGAAATGATAGAGCATGTAGAGAACTGATCTATTGTTCTCTGCCCCTTGACAGCAAAGGCAGTAGTAGGCATCAAATGAAGCTGTCAGCTGTCAGGTTCAAAACATGGTTACAGATAGAGTGTGTATCACCTTGACACAAAGTATTGTGGATGATAAAAATGTAAATGGGCTTGTAGGAAGACTAGACAAATTCATGTCAGAAAAATCCATACAAACCTTTTCTGCCTCAGGAAATCTTGTAGGCTTGAAGAAGTATTACTATATGCTGTTGGGTTTTTTCTCTGGGCATTTACTTTTGGTACATGTCGGAAAAACTCTTGTGCCAACTTAATCTTTGGTTAATCTTTTTTTTATGTCTTAGTATCAATTGCCACTGTGATGCTAAAATCTACAACACCCAACAAGACAGCTATGAACAAAGAATTAAGACAATAGAGGCATTTATTAAAAACAAAAGAAAAAAACTAATTTTCCTCTCCCTTTTGAACTGTCTTGAGTGAACTGTTTCACCTAGAGTTATCTTTAAATCACTTTATACCTATAGGATTGCTTTAGGGATAAAATTTTGTAGTCTAATATAGGCAATCACTCTTAGCCAGCCAAATTTTCAGCAAAATACATTGTATTGTAGGCATTTGAGAAATTAATGATCACCTCAAAATCATGGGACAAAGAAATCAAACATCTTTTGACTTCAACTCTAGGTGACATGAAAGAGTACAATCATAGGAAGATGACTCAGTGGTAAGCAGTGGGCATGAGGTTCAACCTGCCCTACTATTAAGAGTGCAGATGTTTACATGTGAGCCATACATGTCTAAATTATCACTACATTCAACAGAGACTCAAGGAATACCTCCACGAGGAGTAAGGGAATGACTCAATGAGTGAGCTATTCAGACACATAAGCCAAAGAATATCATGCCATTTTAAGTACCCAGAGGCATTTTCTCAGATATGACAGATATTATGCTAGACCTACTACAGAACTGTATGCTTTTGGACTCACAGTTGGAGGCTTGGCAGCATGTGTGAAAGCATCTCAAATGTTTAAGCAACTTAAACACACTTTCCCTGATGATGACCTGGTCAGCCTCTACACTTCATCAGCAGTATCAACTATATTTTCCTTCATTGAGAGTAGCATAGCATAGCATATAGTAGAATAAATGGAATAGTTCCAATTTGAAAGGGAGCTACAATAACCTTTCAGTTCAACTACCTGACAGTTTCAGGGCTGACCAAGTTAAAGAATGCTATTAAGGGCATTGGCCAAATGTCTCTTAATCAGTGGGGCATTGCCCACCTGTCTAGGATGCCTGTTCCAGGGTTTGACCATTCCCACACATCCATCATCACATCCCAGGGAGGAGAGATCAGCTCCTCCCTCTCTACTGCACCTCCCCAAGGGGCTGTAGAGAGCAAAGAGATGGCCCCTCAGCCTCCTTTCCTCCAAACTAGACAAGCCCAAAGGCCTCAGCCACTCCTCACAGGATGACTTCCAGTCCTTTCAGCAGAACTGTTGCCCTCCTCTCGATGCATTGAAAGACTTCAATATCCTTATTGCAGTCTCAAGCTGCGTCAAAGGAAATACAGGCTGGACATGAGGAAGAAGTTTTCCACAGAACAAGTGATTAAGTTCTGGAATAGTCTGCCCGGGGAGGTGGTGGAGTCACCATCCCTGGATGTGTTTAAGAAGAGATTGGATGTGGCACTCAGTGCCATGATCTGTTTGAGTTGTTAGGGCACGGGTTGGATTTGATGATCTTGAAGGTCTGTTCCAACCTAGACATTCTGTGATTCTGTGTGGTTCTGTAAATTGTGGACCCAACACTGCACACAGCACTCTGGGTGAGGCCACACCAGTGTTAAAAAGAGAGGGATAATCCCCTCTCTTGACAGGCTGGTGATGCTCTGTTTCATGCACCCCAGGAAGGGATTTGCCCTCCTGGCTGTCAGGACACTCAGCTGATTCACACTGATCCTGCTGCTGACCAGCATCCCCAGATCCCTTTCTGCAGGGCTGCTCTCCAGCCACTCCTCTCCCCATTTATACTTGTTCCCAGCATTACTCTGTCCTAGGTACAGAATCCAGCATAAGGACTTGTTAAATTTCATCCCGATGCTCCAATGCAGATCAACCTGCAAGACCTTTTGTCCCTCAAGAGTGCCAGCAGCAGCTCCCAGTTTGGTATTGTTAGAAAACTTCCTAATGGCATGTTCAAGTCCTGTATCCAGATTGTTGATTGAAGAGGACTGGCCCCAGGACTGAACTCTGAGGGATGCCACTGGTGACTGGTCAGCAGCCAGATGTAGCCCCACTCACTACAACGCTTTGGACTCTGCCCTTTGGCCAGTCCTTCACACATCAGTTACAGTATTAGTAACATGTATACGTTTGCAAAGGAATATAAAAATAAACAAACCCATAAAAACTATAATTCAAACATCAACAGTGCACCTACATTTGACACAAAATCCCAATGTGATAACATAGAATGTATTTTCATATTTCAAAATTCATTGTAAATACTTTGAATATACTTAGAAGCAATGTGTAATGAAAATATTTTCTGAAAGTGAAGTAAGGAAAGTTGTGGTAGTTGCTGGCAGGTTGCAATAAACCTGAACACATTCAAAATGAAATAAAGAGATATAAAAGCGATCTCATTATTCAGTAAGCCATTTATAATGAAATATACATCTTTTAAATAAAGAGAATGCATTAGCAGTAGTTAATATGTTAAAATTATTCCTTTCATTTAACCTGTTGTAAGTTATGCATGCTTATAAATATATTAACTTTTCCTAAGTCATTGGCAGGCAAGCCTTTAATACACTTTGAGATATCTATTTATGGTTTAAGCCTTTCATCTTCTGCAGTTAAATCAAGACTGTTTTTTGTATAACATTTTTAAATGGGCAATTTGTTTGAAATTAATACACCTTATTTTAAAAATATAAATATGAAATATGAAATATGAAACCTAGAACACATTTTTAAATTATTTGTAACTAGGAAGGTAGTGCAGTTGTACTTTGAAAACAAGTAATTTTTATCATAATTTTCATAAATTTTCCATTTCTGAAGGATACATATAATGTTGTTAAATTTTGAGATTCTGATGTCAAGATGCTCTGGCATACTTCCTTCTGAATCCTTATAAAAACACATAATGTTTGCAATGTTCTTTATTTGAACATACAGTCTCCACTTGCCAAAGTAATAAAACCACAACTTTTATAAAGCTGCCTTGAGAATCTTGGAATATGATATAGAAATCTGGAATATGTCACTTTTTATTAGGTGACTTTGCTGAATATACCCACAAGTTCATGTCTCTTTTTTTGGCACATTACAATTTATGGCTTTTACACTTTGCTATAGATATTGTGTATTAGTAGGACTGGAAAAGCCTTTTGTGGATTAAGGTGGATGCAGAATTTCAGGAACTGGATGCTGTGAAAATGCTTCAGGACTATGTTTCTGTGACAGGATTGCCTGCTGTGGTAGATGGATAGATCTTTGTTCTGCCCAAGCCCCTGAGGTGTTGAGATGCTGTTTGTGAGGCCCCACCTACAAGGCTCTGCAGAGACACTTGTCTGACAGGGCAGCTCCTGCCACTGCTTGACAAGAGCATGTCAGAATTAAAAATGAAGAACTTGTAGGAGTAAGGGGGCAAATGCTATACTATATGCTACTATATTGTATGCAAGACATAACATTACTGAGTGAGTTAGGTTTTCATGTTATTTTCCATCTTCTGCTTCCTGTCTAGAGCCTGTTTTATGTGTGCCTCTGATACTGTGGGATAAAAGGCACAATAAGGCAAAGAAGAAAAGGAAGGCTTCATTGCTTTACATATATTTTGAGAGTAAAAATCACAGATTTATTTATTAAAAAAAGGCATTGCAAAAATGTAATATGTATTCTTTTTCATAGAGCTGATATTTTCAGCCCTATTACTTGTTAAACTATCCTAGACTTGACATATTACTGGTTTTATATATTTAAGTAATTTTTAATAGCAGGAATTGCTTATAGAAAGAGCACCCTTTGTGTTCTTCACTTCTAGTTTCCTTTTATAAATTGCACCTCTGATTTTGCTCATCACATATTAAGTCAAAATTATGTTTTCCTGATTTCATTCTTCCTGCCTTAAAGGCCACTGAAGAAAATGCGGGGATTTCATACCTTTCCTGTTGCTGAAAAGTGCACAGGGGCTGATATTAGTATCTATCTTCTATAATATATTGAATAATCAGGGAAGTAACTTTCCTCTCAGCCTTTCCTCAGTAGAAGACTTAAAATTAAATGACAGCAAAGAATACCAAAACTATTTTGTTACCGGTTTCACTGGTACAATATTTGCATAAAGGCTTCAAATTTATTTTCACTATGACAGTGATTTGGGAAAATAAGTCCACAATTTTTTATCTCTTTAGACAGCTTCGACTAGCTATGTATCACTAAGTTATGAATAATGGGGTTTTTACCTACATTGCTCTTGCCAATGGAAAGGTACAATAAATGCCAAAAAAGCACATTTGTCTTATCTAGGTTGGTAGGTACTTGAATCTTAAAGAAGGAAGGGAATTAGTGTTATTTTGTGTAGTCTTAATTATGGCATAATTTCATGCTGAACTGCCATAACATCAGCAGCACTGTGACAACATTACAGTTCTTTTATGGTATCTGTGAGGTGAAAGGTGGTAAAAAGGATTAGATACTTCTTTTATTTCAAGTGATTCTTTTTTAGGGGTGGAAGAATTTGAGAAGTACAGATTAACTGAACTGCTCTATAATGCAGATGAACAAGAATTTTTTGAAGGATGTGAAGGGTGTTCATCTCTAACAACTGTATATATCATAATGAGACTAAAAGTGTAAAAGAAGCTAAGAAAACAGGGAAAGGTGGAATTAATCTTATTCACCCTCAAAATACATATTATGTGTGATTGACATTTACATAGGAATTTATTGTTTTGATTCTACCTATATTCTTTGAAAAAAGGACTCCTGGTTACAGTTCAGTTATGCTAAGATAATAAAGTCACTTGACATCTCAGGCTAGATAATGTGAGTCCCATCAAATCAGTCTCATTAAAAATTTTAGTGATCAGTGCATCTAGTTGAAGAGGAACAAAAATGAATATAGATAATAAGTGCATAAAGCTGTAAATAAACAATCTAAATTACTCTCAGGAGCACTGTCTATGTGTTCTGCCACAGCATGTGTTGAGGTGTGCAAACCTGAGCCAAACTTGCTGAGGAACAGGCAAATAATTAAGTTATATGGACAACCACTGGACAGTGTTTGAGCCTGTCCACAGACCCTGATTTGTATACAGTACAGATGTGTCTAAAGATCCCTCCAGACTAGAGCTAGACTCCAGAGTGTGCCCAAATACATTGACAAAAAGAGAGATTTTGAAGTTAGGACACTGAAAAGATCTGTAACAAACTGCACCTAATACTGATATGGAGTAACCTGTGCCCTATTTTCATGCTATTAATGGTTCCCTTAAGACCATACAAAAATTCTTTCACAACATTCCATTACCTGAATTTTTGTTATGAAGTATCAGTTTAACAGATTTCTATACATTTCTGTTACAGTTTAATTATTCTTGATAATCTGAGGTACAGATCAGTGTGATCATAAACCAACAGAGGGGAAAAACACAATTGCTACATATAGACAGGTTCAGTCAAGTCCTGTCTGCCCTGTCCCAAAGGGACTTAAAAGAGATAACAACCTGGGGAAATGTCATCTTTTTGCTTGACTCAGCAAAGCACACTGAATGGCTCTGCAAAACCTGGCTCAGTATGTGCTAGAGAAAAAAAAAGGTTTCATTTCATGATGCATATATGTCAATTGCTCTTTTTGTCAGTTAGGTCTCTTAGAGAAGAGGTCTTGCCTTTTAGAAATGGGCTCAGGATAAATCTAGCTATTTGAATAACAAGGTCTTAACTCATTCTTTTGGATGTCTCTGATACAAAGAGGTTCCATTCCATTTCATTGACCTTATTTTGCAATTAGCTTTCTTTACATATGCACTCTCATTAAAAAGAAACCAGATATGTATTTGGAAAATGTTAATAACTAAATGATATTTCTATTTGCTCAATTCTAAAAAGTAGAGAAGGAAGAAATAGAGCTACAGATAATTACCAAATTTCAATATTTATACAAACCAGGCACTTGCGTAGATAATAAGACAATTCTCAATGTGCTTTGATGATGATGAAGTGCCGGTTTTCTGTAAATATTGAAAAAAGGTAATTATCACTTGAACTATTGATTATTTATCTGGTTTCAAATCACAGTGAATACAGTCATATTGTCATTTTTTCATAGGAATGTGAAGATAAAAATAAGCATTGTGTTAACCTTTTATATACTTTCTTTTTGGAAGTAGTTTGAAAAGCATTTTCAAGATGTAATGAGAGAGAATCTCTACATACATAAGGAAGGACAAATTTTTAAATTTAGTTTTAAGTTAAGACAGCAGGCTTCCTAAAAATGAACTATCCAACAAGTATTAAATCTCTGATCCCACAAACACTGACAAAGATAAATCTATTTACCATATATATGCACAAGTCTACTAAGTAAGAGCAAAAGACATGTCCTGAGTGGTTGAGTTCTGTACTTTATATGCCTGCAATTACATTAGTCAATCTGAAAAGCATTTAGACTATTTTTAAACCAACTGCCTTTGTTGTTTCTGCTACTTTTATGAAAAGGCTGTTTCAGAACCTACTTTTTCAGAAGGATAAATTTTAATTTATCCTTAAATATAATCCAGAGTACTTGATAAATATTTATTCTCATGCAAGTATTTCCAAACACATATGTAGACATTTGCAAGAATAAGCCTTGGCTTGTGCTGTGCAAGGACTGGATATTAGCTTTGTTCTTTATACAGCTTTAATTACAAAAATAAATAATTACATGTAGTTTTCAGAGATAACAAGACACTACAGCACTCTCTAAATGTACTTATTTTCAGGATTTCTTATAATGCATTGAGTGACACACAGAACTACCTGCAGATAATAATTTGGAAACATAGTAACAAGAGAAGTATTGAAATGCAAATTAACACACCAAACAAAAATTTCACTTATGATAAAATTATGCCTACAAAATATTAACCTTTGTGTTATTTTAGTGTCTGAGCACACTGCACTCAGAATTTTATTCTGGTAAGACAATACAGAGCACATTCATTTAGGTACAGATCCAAAAATGTATTTTGCCCAAAGATTGGAGGAAAGTAAATATTAACTCCTTCAAGAAGGGCAGAAGGCAGACTCAAGAACTCAGACTGGTGAGCCTCTGGGCCTTGCTCCCAGGGAAGATGATGGAGCAGCTAATTCTGGAAACAATTTCCAGGCACATTAACAAAAGGAAAATGATCAAGAGTAGTAATCATGAATTGGCCTAGTTGAAGTCATGCTTGACCAACTTAATAAACTTGTAGGGTGAAGTGATTGGCCTGGTAGATGAGAGGAGAGTGGCGGATACCGCTTGGACTTCAGTTAGATCTTTGACACTGTCTACCACGAGATGTGCATAAGGAGGCTGTTCCGCTGGCTGGACAAGCAGACTGTGAGACAAACTGAAAACTGACCTTGTGGCTGGGTCTAAACAGTGGTGACTGACAGCACAAAGCCCAGCTGGACACCAGTTATAGCGGTGCTCACCAGGGGACAGCACTGGGTACAGTCCTGTTTGACGTCCTTAGTGATCCAGAAGATGGGTAAGAGTGAATGCTCAGCAAGTTTGCTAATGACATCAGACTGGGAGAGGGGCTA
The DNA here is from genome assembly GCA_013396995.1 of Dicaeum eximium. Taxonomy (NCBI): domain Eukaryota; kingdom Metazoa; phylum Chordata; class Aves; order Passeriformes; family Dicaeidae; genus Dicaeum; species Dicaeum eximium. The sequence continues at coordinate 2,557,752 of VWZP01009370.1, forward strand.
ATTTGTCACAGACACATACTGCCAGCCAGAGGGACTTTTTGACAGGATGGAGAAATGGGCCAACAGGAACCTCATAGAGTTCAACAAGGGGAAGCACAAAGTCCTAAGCATTACAATAATATTTTTACAATAATCATCAGATTTTTAATATATACTGAAAAGTAAAAATTATTACTTAAGCAATCTGTGGGATGATGTGAAAAATTACATCTACAAAACAGCTTACACTTTTTTTATCTCCAGTCTTACACAACAATTTTTCTAAGGCTATGTGGATTCTTCATAGCTTTTCCATTTCTGCCTTGTAAATGCATGTGCCATGGCTCATAGGTACATGCTGGCATGCATGACGTTACATACAGGTATTTAAATTTTCACAGGGGAAGAAAGAAGTATAAATGTGTGTATGTTCAGGTGGGGGTAGCATAATAATGCTGCAAGAATGTGCACTTCAATTCCAGAAAAAAGGAACGCAGAAGGGGAGTGACTCAATACTGATAAAGATGTGAGCATACTCATGTAACAGGCAATTGTATATTAGCATTAGCTCTGCAATGCTACAAAGAGGAAGCAATTCTTACTCCTGTTTATATGGTTAAAATCCTGGTTCCACATGGGCCACCTACAGCTGGTATTTGTGTCAGACCTTACCAACTTGAGACAAGGATTATAACTGTTCACAGCATGTGTGTAGCACTATAGCTTACTACAGCATGTATATTATAAAAGCACACGTAGAGCACACCATACATCAACTAGAATCAGCATCATTATTCTTACAGCATGTTGCTTTTAAGTACAGTAAGACAAACAGGATAGGTATGAATAATGACATTAAAGCAGATAGGTAGTGTTCTTTGTTCTTACATATGCTTTATTGCTAAGAAATTTTTGATTAAATACCTCTGCAATTATTTCAAGCCTTAAAGGTGTCTATCTGCTTTTCTAACTTAGAAAATACAAAGCTTAAGAGTCCGTAGAATAGTACCACACTGTGACTTGGGAGTTTCCATAACACTGAGGAGAAAGGATATTTTTTTAATGAAGTATCCCCAAGTTACATATTATTTAGATGGATCCAAGCTGCTAAATTTACATTACTTCCATTTGCCAGATGTGTACTTGACCTTTTGTGTTTGTTCATGTGCATATGTTACATCCAAAAATATTAATTTTTCTAAGCATGCACATGAGGCAAGAGTAATAGGCAATATTTCTCTGGGTTCACTCGTAAGCAGCAGAGAAACTTTCTGGCTCATTTCCCTCCTTTCTACATTAACAAATCTGGACACCACCATGCAAATTGGCCTAAGAAGTGAAAAGGCCCCTCTCTTCCCCCTGTTTGTAGGTCAGGAAGTGAGCAGGATAAGGCAGATTCAATGTGCACCATCTGATGGAGCTGACTGAGCATGCAGTCTTGCTACAGACTGCAGAAGAGATATGCATAGGATCTGCAAATTAAATTGCTTTAAAAGAGTGGTTGTGTCTCTATAGCAACATCAGTCTCTGAAAATTAAAGCAGAAATAACTATTGATAAGCAAATCTTACATCAAAATTTTCCGCATCTAATTTATTGTAACAGAAATGTTGTAGGTACTGTATCCTATATTTTTAATATAAAATAAATTAGCCTTATTGATTTTTAAGGGTAATGTTATAATTGTATGGGTTTGGGTTTTTTTAAGAATAAGTGTGTGGTAAGGAATCAGAAATTTTCTCATTGCTTTCTTCACTGAAGACACATGAAGTTGAATTATTTGTGCCTTGGCTTCATATTTTTTTCTGCATAATAATTCAGTGAATCAACATACCTATGTGTCTTTACTGAGAATTAAAAAATTCAGTCCCATTGAATCAGGTGATCTATTCCCTGCAACCTTCTCTTTAGCCTGTGCACACTGTGATTGGAGGTCACACTACCAATTTAGCTATTCAGACCATGCCCTCTAAAAAGGGAGCAATACCTCCAACAGGGAGTATAATTATTTCTGAAAGAGCCACACATACATTCCAGAAAATTTGCAGCAAAACTTTGAGCTGACTTTTAAAAATAGTGAGTAAAAACAGAAAGGTAATTTGTGGATCCTTACAGGTAATAATATGTACTGAAATGTCTACTGAACAACAAAAATGCAGTTGTCAAGAAAGCTGAAGGAGGTAATAGTAATAAGAACAAAGTAAGTAAACTAAGGCACAGAAGAATGGTACAGTAAAGAATTCAGGGAGCAAAACCACTTTTGCTGTTCCTCTTACACCCATTCTAGGGAACCTTCATGTTTCATTACCTGTCTGAAATGCCTGTACACAAATGCATGCTGCATGGAGAACAAACAGGAAGAACTAGAAATCTGTGTGAGGTTGCAGGGCCATAATCTCATAGCAATATTGAGAGATGGTGGCATAGCTCACGTGACTGGAATACTGGAATACTGTCATGGATGGCCATGTACTTTTGTACTTTCTAAAAAGGACGTCAGAGAGGTGAGGTGGTGGAGTTGCTCTTTATATGAGAGAACAAGTGGAATGTATTGAGCTCTAGCCAGGCACAGATGAAGGAGATAACAGCTTATGGGTAAGAATTAAGGGCCATGCTAATATGGGTGACACTGGTGTGGGTTTTCACTGCAGTCTACCTGATCAGGAGGAGGAGGTTGATGAGGACAGCTTTCAGTGGACAGCTGGAAATCACTTCGTGTTCATGGGCCCTGGGTCTACTGGGGGACTTCAACCACTCTCATATTTGTCAGAGGGACAATAAGGCTTGACATAGAAGAAGTTCCTGCTGATCACTGAAGAAAACTTTTTGATGCAAATGGTGAAGGCACCATGGAGGAGAGGTGTGTTGCTGGATCTCATACTAACAAGCCACGAAGGACGGGTTTAAGATGTGGAGGTTGAGGCAGTCTTGGCTGTTGTGACCATGAGATGGTGGAACTCAGGATCCTGCTTGGAGGAAGCCAAGCAGTAAGCAGGACTAGAAATCTAAATTTACAGAGAGCTGACTTTGGTCTCTTCAAAGACCTACCTAGAGGAATCCCATGTGCTCAGGCTCTAGAACAGAAAGGGATCCAAGAGAGCTGGTCATTATTTAGGCACCATTTTCTCCAAGCTCAGGACCAGTGTATCCCAGTGATCAATAAATCAAGCAAAGGAGGCATGAGACCTGCATGGATGAATAGGGAACTTCGAGTAAATCTCAAACAGAGGAAAGAAATTTATGGGATGTGGGAAAAGGGAGAGATCATGTGGGAGAACTATTGAACACTGTCAGAATACGCAGGGATAGGATGAGGAAGGCCAAGGGCCACTTGGAATAGAGTCTGGCAGAGGACATCAAGGACAGCAATAAGGGCTTCTACAACAACATCAGCAGTAAAAGGAAGATTGAGGAAAATGCAGGGCCACTGCTGGATCATGAGAGTGACCTGGTAACGAAGGATACAAGAAGGCAGAATTACTGAGTACCTTCTTTGCCACAGTCCTTAATGCTGAGCTCTGCCCTCAGGAGTCCCAGATCTCAGAGGTAAGAGAAGAAGGCTGGAGAAAGGAAGATTTGCCCCTGGTTGTAGGGGGTTGTGTTGCAGGTTAGCTGGGCAGACTAAACATCCAAAAATTCATGGGCCCTAGTGGGATACACCCATGGCTGCTGAAGGAGCTGATAGATGTTATTTCTCTGCAGCTCTCCATCATTGAAAAATCATGGATAATGGGAGAAGTGCCTGATGAATGGTGGAAGGCCAATGTTACCCTCATCTCCAAAAAGGGCAAAAAGGAGGATAAAGGAAGTTACTGAGCAGTCACTGTCACCCATCCCTGAAAAGGTGATTGAACAGATCATTCTGAAGGTCATCACCAAGGATGTAGAAGAAGAGAAGGTCATCAGGAGTAGCCAGCATGCATTCAGAAAGGGGAAATCATGCTGACCAATCTTACAGCCTTTTATGGTGACATGGCAGGATGGGTCAATGAGGGCAGGGCAGTGGATATTGTCTGCCTTGATTTCAGCAAGGCTTTTGACACCATAACATCCTCATAGGTAAGCTCAGGAAGAGTGAGTGAGATGGATGGACAGGGAGGTGGACTGAGAACTGGCTAAATGGCAGAGCTCAGAGGGCTGTGATCAGTGGAGTAGGATTTGGTTGAAGTTGTAATAATTTGTATCCCCCAGGGATAAATACTGGGCAAGGGTAGCGTCCTGCACCTGAGGAAGAATAACTCCAGGTGCCAGTACAAGTTGGGGGTTGTCCTCCTAGAGAGCAGCTCTGCAGAGAAGGACCTGGGAGTCTTGGGGGATGACAAGATAGTAATTAGTTGGCAGTGTGGTCTTCTGGCCAGGAAGGCCAGTGGTATCCTGGGGCACATTGGGAAGAGTGTGGCAGGTCCAGGGAGATGATCCTGCCCCTCTACTCCCTAGTGAGGCCACATCTGGAGTGCTGTTTCCAGGGCTGGGCTCCTCAGTACAAGAGAGACAAGGAGGTAATGGAGAGATTCCATTGGAGGCCACAAAGATGATGAGAGATCTGGAGCATCTCTTATGAGGAGAGACTGAGGGAGCCAGGCCTGTTTAGTCTAGGGAAGAGAAAACTGAGACAGGATCTCATCAATGCACATAAATATCTCAAAGGTGTGTGCCAAAGGTGAGTGCCAGACTCTTTTCAGTGGTGCCCAGTGACAAGATGAATGGCCATGAACTAAAACACAAGAAGTCTCACCTCAAATGAGGAAAAATGTCTTTGGATTAAGGGTGAGCATTAGAACATAAGAGCACTAGAACAGGCTGCCAAGCCTCTGTGGGTCACCGAGTCTTCCTCTCTAGAGCCCACCTGGATGCATTCCTGTGTCTCCTACTCTAGGTGACCATGCCTTGGTGGAGGTTTTTGACTGGATGATCTCCAGAGGTCTCTTCCAAACCTAACAATTATGTGATTCTGTGTTAATATATTAAAATGAAAAACAATAGTTCTGTGTGACTCGACAGCTTTATTATAAGGGCAAAGGCAGCCAAAAATTTGAAAATTTACATATACGTCCAGGAAGTTGTAACCAAAACATTTCCCTTGGATAACTCATTTATGTGAAGAAATATCAGTGGAGATGTATAGCTCATTTTCTGAGCTGGTGCTTGCTGTGGTCTGTTTGGCATCTCCTATAAAATTCTAACTGTAAATCAAATTAACCCAATAATGAGTTCACTTGCCTAAGAATAGGTTTTGAGTGCAGTTTTAGAGATTCTAGGGTGTCCACACAGCTTCCAGCTGTGTCTCTGGAGGAATATAAAAGAAAGTTCAGTCACCACAGGGGAAATATAAAATGGAAACTGGCAATTTTCAAGCCTATTTAACCCTACTTAATGTTTATGAAAAAGAAACCAAATACCGGGAGCTTCTTAGATACACATCCCTCATATTGTGTGGAGCATATTATCTTTCTACATGCCTTACTTTGATTTACATACATTTCTGGAATTTTCATGCCCAAACTCAAGACCATGTCTAGTAACTTAGGCATCTCCTAGTCAGAATTGTCCTAGGCATTATAGCTGTATTGACAATATAGGTAAGGGGTTTGAAACATAATATAAAAATAAACAGCTTTCTTGAAATTTAACCTGCTAATTGAAACAGTTGAGTTAGCCAAAAATGTAAATGTGATCCTGCTTCCCTTGAGGTAAAATAGGGTATATTCTAAAATCTACATCTGATTTTTATGAAAAATTTAATTTAAGTTTGTCAATATCATAATGTTTTTACACAGATAATTTACATACATCTTGAGGACACTACAGAGAGGTGGAGAAATATATGCTAATACTATTCCTTACAGTCAGTGAAGAAAGGCAGACAATTCTGGAGACTTGGAATGGCAAACTATTGTAAAAGTTATTAACTCTTTCTTCATTAATCAAAAGGGGAGCCTGAAGGATCAGCTCCTTGAGATTACCCCTAACCCTTTTAGTCATGTCTATACTCATATATAAAAGAGGAAGGAGACTCAAGCAGGGACTCTGCAAAAGTTCCTAGCTTAGTCCTGGTCCTTCTGATCATGCTTTGGGCAATGCTCAGGCACAGTTCAAGGGAACCTATTTGGCAGAAATTACCATCTATGGGCAGTTTTTTGGTCAAAACTGGCATTGTGTCACCATTACTAGTCTTCCAACACTGTTATAGCAGCCTTTGCAATTTCAGCTGTTCCAATGTCTCGTGCCATGTCCCGAACATCCTTCACATGCCCTCAGTGCCTCATCCTTCACATGCCTACTCTGCCCCTCAGTTTCATGTTGTAAAAGATCTCATTTTGGTGAGCTGCAAGAGAGTATTCATATTACCTTATTAAAAACAGTACACACAAAACATAATTGTAATTTTTGGAGTCAGAGGCAGTCCAGGGCTAGATGGAATGGATTGAATAAACAAATATGTTTATCCTCCATCTTCAAGGCCGGGAAAAAAACTCATATGCTTTATCCATCAGCAGTATGCTCAAATGCTGTTAATCCCTCCTTTAGCTTCCAGGCTACTATTCTTGATAAAGCAGATCATTTATATCATGCTTGTTCTCCTTGTTTATAATGCAATTTAAAACACTTGTGTTGCACTGATTTCAGACCTTGTGAAGGAGTTTGCAGAGCCATGTCCAAAATTACTGCTATCAATTCTTCCCAAAAAGCTCATTTGAAGCTACCTTCTACAGAAGGTTTGATTTGGTCCCTGAACTATTTCACTGAAGAACATGTATATTCACAATACCTCAGGTTTCTATTTGGAGAATAAATGTATACAGGTATCTAAAAATTAGTAACAGAAATGTTATATCTTATCATCAAAACTATTTTTAAAAGATAAACAGACATGCACTTCTTCCCCTTTTGTCTTCATAACATCTCTCGTCCTATTAGTATGTTTATTTCTTTAAAACACAGAACTTTTCTTGAAGTTTTACTGCCAAAATATATCTATGAGAGGACAACACTGTCACCCTTCCTTATCGGATTTTTATGAAAGAATAAACATACTACGCTGAAAGAAGTGAGACACAGATTGTGCCCTGAAATTCTTCCAACACCCACTTTATTCCCTTAGTTTCCTCTGAAATCTTCTTTTCAGAACACGAGCATATCAATATCAGTAATCCTATTAAATTGAGTACGGTTCATGCATGACAATCTCTTCATTGTCTCACTTTCATTTAAGATTTCTTCATCTGAATTAATCTGAAACTTAATTTCCATTCATAATTTAAAAGAATGTTCCCACTTTAATACTCTTCTCCTAATATCAAACACTACTTTTGTCTTTGATTTTTTTTCCAAAAAAACTTTGAATAAACAAAAAATAAGATTTTTTTGTTTGCTTGTTTTTTTCGTTTTAAGTGAAATGGGTGGTGGTTTTTAAATTTTAAAGACAGAATTTTAAGTACTTTATGTACACACAGTCAGGTTTGACTGGCGAAACATTATTTGAAACAAGGTCCTAATAGAATGAAATTATTACAATTGGAGATACAAGTGAAGATGGGATGAAGAGGTATGCCAATAATTTTTTTTTTGGTTGATCAAAAATCAGATAAATATGTATTTCTTCTTTGAAATTTTTGTGCACTTTGAAGTGCTGGAGTTGTTGCTATATTCTTTTATTGTCACACTGTTGCAGTTTTACAAAACTTTACCAGAGATCCAACTGCTCATTTGTTTTGCAAGATTTTCTGATAAGAGAATGCTTCTGCAGGGTAAGTAACAGCAGGAACTGTATTTTTACTATTTGTGAAGTACCACTTCCTTGCCAGAACAGATTGAACTTCAAAGCCTGACTAAAACCACCATACACAGTTTATTTGTTTGGAAGATATAAAAAATAAAGGCCAGAGCTAGGGTTGCTACAGTGGTATTTCAAATAAATGATAGTGACAGCCAAGTATTTGTCAAAGGCTGAATACGCTTTTTATCAGCCAAACAATTTCTCTGCTCCTGAAGTTAGTAATTGATCGCTAACTTAACTGCTTTATTGATGCTCAAACTGTCACACTGTATCCAGAGCTCAAGAAAAAAAGAATTCATATTTGTGGATCTATTCCATATTTTAATTTTTTTTTTGATACTCAGTGTTTTTAATGGTTACCTAATCATAAATTCTAGCCAGATTCTTTTAATTGGTTTTTGACCTACATTCTATTATGGGCCTGATTAACAATTCCCTAATCAAAGTTGCAAAACATTCTTCTTTGTGTTCAATAATTTATATATCCATGTGGGAGTTCTATTGTTGCTCTTAGTCTCACTGTGAATTTAGTTCATTCTGTGCATGTAGTCTTGAGATTCACTTGAGCAAAAATAATTTCAAACTCAAAAAACCCCTAATACATCCAAGAATTCAGTGAGTCTCTAAACTGTACTTTTTCATTGTTAAAGACACCTACAAATTGAATCACTGTGTATTTTGCTAATTAGCAAAATGGCATATTTGTTCTACCAGAAGCTCCCAGGACTAAGTCTTAGGATGATTACTTTTAACCATGTGGCCAGAGTGCTTTTGGTGCTATCAAGACGTTAACAGGCAGGTTTGGGAAGGTTGTTCCCCTTCATGAACAAGGCAGAGAAGATGACATATAATGCCTCCCTTTAGCACCTTCCTTCTCTAGTGCCAGGAAAACAGGAGCTAGATGTGGAAATATTTCCTGGCCATGAGATACTGCAGCATTGTGATTAAAGGTTTTTAAGGCCAAAGGTCTGCCCAGAACTCACTGGCCTGTAAATTACATCATTCCTGTAGCCTCCAGAAAACAAGAGAGTGACATGGACATCTTCAAGACCAAACAGTCTTTTCCCAGAGGAACAAATGCCCTTTCAGAGAGGTATAGCTTAAAGTACAGGTGAGGACATAGGAGGAAGAAGTCTGGAAAGCAGCTTATTAACAGGCCTCAGACTTCTGCCCTATTGTGTACATCCTAGTCTTCCTATATCAGGGATCCCATCAGGGCAAGATCCCCCTGCTCACCCTCTAGCCTTTTTCCTTTGTCCTTTATCCACACAGAAAATCGCTGGCTCTTTTCTGAAGTGTTTTATACTTAGGGAACTATTTCAAAACACATCTCAGTTGAGCTGCAGCTTATTCCCTGTTCAAATTAAACACAGACAAGAATTATATATCTGATCACCATTCTCTTGGTGATTCATTCAAACAGCTGGACAAAGACTTCCACAACTTAGTGGGATAAAAAAGCCAAAAACACCCTGTGGTGGTCTAGACTGTCCCTGAGTATACTGAAAAATAGAGTTTGGCCAAACATTTTCTCAAAAGGTGCACAAGGCTAAACCCAAAGTATTTCAACCAATTTGCTGATGACCTTAGTTAGCCACCTCGTGAATTAAAGTAATACTGAAACCTTAGAATTTCCTAATGAGCATTCTAAGACTAAAGATGAGGGAACAAGCTCCCTTGTTGATAAACCTGTGACATATTCTTCACAGCCAGAGAATTTTATGTATCAGAAAAGACTTTTTAAGGAATAGAAAATCTACCTTACATGCATATTTAGCCTGATGCATGATGCTTTGCCAGGCAGTTTTTCCTCAGGGAACTGTGTTGAAATCCATTATAAATATTCAGTTTCTGACATGTCTGCAGATAAATTAATACAATCCAGTAGGTAATTCCTTTTTTGCAAGAATCAAACAAAGTATTTTTATCACCAAGAAGACACAGAAGTGTTTTTAAAATATATGCCTCCTGAATTGTGTGTGAGCAGCAGCACAATGCTACTGAATCTCTTGTAGACAGATACTAGGGAAGAACATGAAAGTTGAAGAGATTTGTGTCCTTAATTGCTTTATAGTCTTAAAGTTTAAAAGTGTAATGAGTTTCTTCTCATTGTGTACTTTTGTACACAAACATACAGATCTATTATTATGAAAATGCATTTGGTCCTTAATGTTATTTCTCTTCACTATGAGAGAAGTAAAATTTTTCATGTTTTTAACAAAACTAAAACTCATATCTTGCATTGCTCCAAGGGTTCTAATGCTATTTATAGGGATAAATGTTTTTAAATTTATAAATTTAAATTTATAAACAGGGATACAAAATAAATACAATATGAAATTTAGGGTCAATCCTAAACTCTGCAGAAGGATTGCACTAATAAAATTTAGACCCTATCAGGCAGGCATTATCAACACAAAATTTATCAGGAAGTTGCTTGAATATTTATACTAAAATCCCCAAATTGCATGCAAATGATAAAAACTGTTAGAGAAGACAAGTGAAAAACCCAGCATGACATGAACTTTTATTTCAAGATTATAAAATCTACCCATTTATGTACCATATTCACTGTATCTACAATAAATTAGATGCCATACAGTTTAAAGTAAAGCACATGTTATGATTTCTGAAGCTAATGAAGGATCTGGGGAAGAAACTTCAGGGAGCCCACCCAAGAATTGCCAAGAAATCACTGGGGGTGTTAAACTACAGAAGAAAGAGAACTATAATTGTTTAAAATCTTTATCTAAATGTTTAGCTAAGATAGATGATAGAGACTACATGCTCAGAGGACATTCCTGCCTGTTGGGTTCAAAGGAAGTTTTAGATGCCAGCTGAGCAGAGTATGATCACTTCGGAATATCAACAGTAATGATACATTCTATGAAATTACATACTGAGAAAACACTTATTCCAATTTTATTTGTCAAGTTCCAGTTTTGCATAAGAATGCTATTGAACTCTTCACAATGTAACCTCTCATGGAAGAAAGTTTCCAAATTTCCAGACCCTAGTAAAATAAAAAGGGAACAAAAACTATTTACCAACAAGAAAGATGAGCATCTGAATTACACCATAGGAGGCGACTTTATGGAGATAAATGTTGAATATTTTGGGGAAAAAACCCAAGTCCCCAAGCCAAAACATCATAAAAATATACTTATTTTCTTATGATTGTGCTAAAATAATCATTCTCCCATTTTCCTTATGTATTATTTTATGAGGAATTAAATGATAAAACATTCAGAGTTTTAAAATATTTTTTGCTCTTTGAATGAATACAGAGAATATATATTTTTATCTGTATTATGATATATTCTTTATTCGTCCTGAGTATTCTACATTTCCATTAAATATTGTAAGAAAGTGATGGAAAATTTGTACAGATGCAATGAGTTTTCATCTATTTCTGATTCTGCTTTGGAAGAAAATTACTGAATTTATAGACGGAGAGATGACAGAATAAAAAAATATAGGGTAGGTATAATATAGCACAGATCATCCTATCCTGAGGCATGATTGTCACACGCAGCATTATCTTTGTGCGGACAGATGGTATCAGTATTGATCAATGTTGAAATTATAGATATATTTCATTGGGTTCTCCAAGAGCTCAATATCTAATATTATTCCTCTGTTTTACCTGAAAAATGGTGGACTTTGTGGATAATGACATCCTTGATTGTATTTATGTCACAAATGGTTCAAACTCATTTAAAGTTCAGACATGCTTCCAAACCTGGCCGGTTAGAGACATCAGCCCCAGAGCTTCTGAAAAATGACAGCTGAGATTTCACCTCTGGTAACTTGGCCAGTGTTGCCTGATAGCCTTCTTTGAGACTGTTTGAGACTGTAAGAGACAATGAGGTCTACTATTGTGATAAAACTTTATTAATTTTTAAAATTTTCTTTTAGAGAGATAGAACATTCTTTACTTTTCCCTTCTGCTCCTCTTCAGGCATTCAAAATCTGTTTGGTAGATTCACTCTTTTAAAAGGGCAATGTTGAAGTCCATTCTATATGACAGAAATCTAGGTTTATGCATTTGGGAAAGAAAAGTTCATTTAGTATTTATATTAAAACTTAGGTGACTGGTCTCTGAAAATCAGTAAGTGAAGAGAAATAACATGGAACTATACTAGAACTAGTGCTTAGGGAAGCAAAAGTGCTTTGTTGTTGTTTTGTTTTTAGACTCAATAACTGGACTTTCATAAAAACTGAGGGAACAAAGTACTTACTGCTCAGTCCAGCTATTTCACTTCTGCTCTGGTACTGCAATTCCCATTGATTTAGCAAGAAAGCTGTCAAATTTCATATCAATATAGAAATGAAGAACAAAAATCTTCTAGCTTTCAGGAAGATTAAATCATAACTCTGCTTGGACTGGTTTTTAGTTCCACCTATTTCACGCTAATGGCTATGATTTCTGAACTCCCAATAGTCCAGATGGGATACCTCATACCACTGGGATGAAATCAAACATTAAATCCATTTGCAGAAATTTTTTCTGCTTGGGATTGGTAGGCACTACGTTTTTCACAAATCACACACAGATCATACTGATTTTTTTTCCCCATGCTTCAAATAATTTTCCATAATACTTGCATCTCTTGAACTCTAAAAAAGAAGACATCAGCATCATGTGCTTAAGTGAGATTAAAAGAAAGAGATACCATCAACATTCTGAACTAACCGTCTAAAGGTCTGTTCATAGTTTGATGAAAATGACATTGGATTTATTGTAATGGCAAAATGAGAACATTTCCCACCAAAGTGTCACAGTTTATATCATAAAGTGAGATCAGAGAGAGCAAATGGGAAAAGAGTTGTGAGAAATTTACCTATCAATTTAAAAAACATTTTATATTTTTTATTACAGATTGAACAGTTGTGAAAAAGCCATTTATATTCAAAGGATTTAGGTTCCCTGCATAACTAAATTCAATTCCATGTGATCAAAAGAAAATATATTAGGTAACTGTTGTTCAGAATTACCAACACTAGCTCTATGAGCAATTTTATATTTCAAATCTAATATTTATGAGTTTATATCAGCACATTCTTCTTAATTTTGACAATTATTTAAGTCACTGAGAAAGATAAGCTTTCTTATACCATTTCATAAAATGTTATATTTTTTTAATCTTGATGTATACCAACTTTTTGTCACTAAGGTATGACTCCTCCACGCTAGATGTGCTATACAGGTAAGTGGAAAAATGTCCAAAGCAATGTCTTGCCTAATCGAAGTATCTGGTAAGAAGTACTTTTCAAGTGTTGTGGAACTAGTGAAGAAGTATGGGTTATAAAGTTAATTTTTTAAACATTAAAAGAAAAGTTGTTCAATTTCAAATTTTATTGACATTTGATCATAAAGTACTTTAATAGCTGTACTGTTATAGAAATGGGAACATGTCTCACTGCAATATACAGTGGTATCTTCAGTAAGACATTCCAAAATAGAAAGACCTCTGAATGTCAGAAAACTTCACAACCAGTGACTTTTTAACGGACAGATACATTTTACAGCAAATCTTTCCATTTATTGAGACAACTGTCTATGTGCTCTGGGCAGAAGATGGAGTGGGAACACAACTCACAGAAAGACATACATATATTTGCTTCAGAAAAAGAAAAGGTCTTCAAAATTTTTCATATAGAAACAATCTCACTTCTCCCCTTCCACCAAAACAGGTTTCATTAATTTAGTCTAGTTAGCCTAAGTGGTAGAATAAAGCAGTGTACCAACTCTTTTATGTAGTAGAAGTAAGCAAAATACAACAATCCATATGTTCCAAACAACAGAATATTTGCTTTGTGAATTCAATTAGATAGCCCAACCATAAAAGCAACCTGTTGATCATCACGTGCAAACATGTCCTTGAGTGTCCAGAACTAGTAGACAACAGTGACAGCAAACTGGGAAAAGAATGCAGTTTCATCAGACTTTGATCAGATTTTCTACAAATGAGGACACTCAAGAATACTCAGAGAATCCAGAGGAAGAGATTCCAGCTGGGATACAGAAAAAGGAGATAATGTGAAACTCTGATGGCAATGCATGATCCTGAAGCATGATTTGGGATCATCACTCCAGCACTTCAGACCTTGTGGCCCAGCCCCAGAAATGCACATCCCATGGCACTAACCCCACTGATTGCTACACTAACCTGCATGACTTCACAGCTGCATTGTCTCTCCCATGGAACATGGGCACTGTGTAATTCATAAAGTTCCATATATCTATGATTAAATTATTTTGGTATCCACAGCCATTTAGTATTCACGTTGTGATTTGGTCTTAAACCACAATATTTAGGTTTCTGTTGGTTTTGGGGCTTTTTTCACACTAATGAGAAAATCAGATGGGAGTTTTTAGAAGTAATGGTGCAAGATTTCCTGCTTTCCTGCTACATTTTGAAACATATACTTCAAGTTCTAGAGAGCTGCTGCTCTTAAGATCTTTAGAGGTTGAAGAAGCAAGACTGAGTAGCATCACAGTACACAGAACCACTCTTTAGAGCACTTTGAGTGGTTACAGCTTCTGCACCTCTTCTATGCTACAAGTAGTAGATAGTACACAACCTTAACCTTGCAGAAAGCATCTTAGCATCCTGCTCATGGCTAGGTACTTCTCTATCACCCAGCACTTCTCCTGAGTCTCTTGCAGGTTTCAAATACAATAATAATATTGCTGTGTACTTCTCCAAGTGTTGTGTTGCTTCTGAAGGAAACACTGGAGATATGGCATGAGGACATACTACGTATTTTACAGACCTAGATGTATTTTTTGCAAGTCACAGGACATCAGTCAGCGCTGTCTCAATCCTTCTTACTATAAAAGATTCTCAGGATCAAAATATCCTCAAACGGTTTTGGTGTTTGAAATCAGTGAGAAAATTAGTAGTTCTACACCAAGATTTTTCTAGGGACCTAGTTATGCAACACATCCAGTTTTGCCAGAACAGTCTAGAATTGAACAGTCATAATGGCAGTTTATGCTAATCATAAATCCTAGAGATTGTGTCTCTGCAGGCATAGCACATAATTTCATTCTGCTAAAAAGCATGGCCAATCTCATTCCCACAGAACCATGTCCTAAACACATCTAATACTATTAAAATCTGGTATGCCTGGTGTGCTCAGGCTATATCTTACAGCAGTCCTGCATGGCTACAAGGTTAACATGTTAAATAATTCTCTTTTGATTTGAGAGCAGTGTTAGGCATTCAAGGCCACAACTAAACTATCACTATCCACCCCGTTTTGTAGTGTATAGCTCATAACTCCCTTCTTCAGATAAAATAGATAAGTCATATCCTAATGACAAATTGACAAATCACTGTTTCCTTTTACAGCAGGCTAATTTTTTTAAAATAAGTCCTCTAAAAGTCAAGGCAAATATATCCATTAAAAAAAAAAAGCCAAACAAAACAAAACAAGAAAACCATATATTTTGTATTAGCAGTTTGGTTATACTGAAAAAAAATGCCATTCAGTGAATTGAGGGGTCACAAACACACAAGTATATTGGGAATGTAAATGTGAAGGTAACAACAATTTCTCCAACAGATGCGACATTTAAAAATATTATTTAAATTATATAAATATCAACAGGAAAGTAATTTGAATATGCCAGAATTATCCCTACTGCATTTGGCAGCACACTGAAGGAGCCACTGTTACTAGAACTAGCTATAATCAGCTTTCTAGAGGAAACTTTATTAAATAGATTGTAAAATAAAGGAAGCGATGAGTTTGGAATTATATTCCATAGATATATATTTTACATCTACTCATGACCACATAATTAAGTAGAAAATAAAACACGCATATTTACCTTAGCTGTAACTTCACTGACATACGTAGCATTATGTCAGGGAATTTTGATTGATAGCTACAAAATATCAAGGCTGGAACACAATTATTTGGGATGCTGTAAGTTTGCCTACTTAGCCATCAAACAAGATAAAAAAATAAATTACCTTTATGAAAATATATAAAACACAGAAGGCTTCTATTCCATGGTCTGATCTGCACTTAATCGCAGAATTACCCTAAAACAAAAGTCTCAATTCTTTGAAAGCTAAAAATGAAAACTGTATGCATTCGTGAAATATCAGTTTCTCTTTTTTATTTTCTTAAACAAGGTACAAAACTTGTGTAAAATAGAAAACTTTGGCCTGCAGAAACTGCCTTCTCTGAGAATAGAGCTAAAGATCTTTTAACCACAATATTTTGACCTGATTGAACAGGTTGAAAAGCCATTTGAATTTATCTATTTAAATTTGCAAGGGATGCACTTACTAGCATAAGGTGACTTGATATATATCTTATTTTTCTATCTCCCTCACATTTCTTACCATCTACATAGTCAACAAAAAAAAAAAAAAGAAATTCAGAACAGGGACACTGTGCAGTGACCCAGTAAAAATGCAAATGAAAGCTTATGCCAACTGTGCAAAGACAACGTCCTGACCTTTGAAGCATGTTACCAACTTGTTCTGAGACTTGGCTGTGCGAATTTGAGCTTGATACCAGGTGTCTCTTGTTATGATGTCAAGTTCAAGCATGGGATAATAGCAAGCACCTTGAAAATGTGGGAAACAGAGGACTTAGACCTGCAAACAATTCCCAGATGTCAATTAATTACTGGTCATTGCAGATGTACAACACTGATGATGAGGAAAAGACTCCTTTCAGCATACTAAAGAAAAGGAGCAGGTAAGCAAAAAAAAATAGCTGAGCAACAGGATAAGGCACCTGCCTGTGAGAGTAACACCCTCAGTGCACATTGCAGTCTTGAGGCTAAAGGCTGAAACTGCCAAGAAACACAAACATTGGGTAAAATGACAGGATTTGAAATGGGGGTATGGAGAAAGATGTATTTATGATGGGAATTGTTTCAGCGGAATTGGTGAGATCGCTGGAGTAGTGAGAGAGCTGCATTCTTTTGCTGCCTGCTCCAAGAACAGCAGCTCTCACTCTGCCTGTTGCAGAAGCCCTCCATTCTTTAGACCTGCAGTGGTCCAGGATTGTCTGTGGGAGGGTGTGCATGTCCATTCATGTGTGGGTTTGTCTGTCTGTCCTTGCAATATCTATGAATTTTTTTCCCATAATACTCTAGCTTGCTATTTAATCCTTATTACACCTAAATAGTTCTACTGTTTCCTCAGCTGTCCTTTACCTTACTCTGTTCTCTTCATGTAGTCTCATATAATATTGTTTGACAAGTGCCTTGACTATTTTACAACCCAGAATATATATTTTCTTGAATCCAATATCTGGTCAAAATATTCTGCATGCTCTGTGCTTAGGAATGGGTGACTCTGTGTGTACCTGTCAGTCATTTTGGCATTTTCTA
Source organism: Dicaeum eximium (assembly GCA_013396995.1). NCBI lineage: Eukaryota > Metazoa > Chordata > Aves > Passeriformes > Dicaeidae > Dicaeum > Dicaeum eximium. The sequence goes on from VWZP01009370.1 coordinate 2,574,874, forward strand.
GCCAGTGGCCTAGTAATGTGTGTAACTACTATCCTCATCCTTGCCCCAATCCATTAATTTGAAAAATAACAACTTGTTTTCTTACTTATGGAAGTTTGTCTCCTCTTTGGGGGATAAAAAGATAATGCCTCATAAATTTGATGACATCTTGATACACTTATTTGTCTTAAATCCATTTTTGCTGTTTTTAATGGATCTGACTTAAAGAAATTTCATGGTTATGTGGCTATTTCAGTATTTCACTTTCAAAGGCAAGACAATCCTGAAACGACAAATAAGAAATGCAAAATGAGAACCAACTGATACAGCCAAAGGCAACAGGTGGTATTTGCCTTTACCTTGGGAAAATGTGATTAAAAATGCAATTGCAGGTTTCATATCACAGGAAATTAAAATAGAATTCATAGAAGGAATGAGATTTTAAGAGATGTAACATCCCTGTCTTTTAGAGAGCCCTCTTGCTAGTTTCTAGCCAATAAATATTTTTGCTTTTGCTACATTTTTTCCTCTTTCCCGTTTCAGAGAAGGTGAAATATTTTACTGCGATTGAATAGGGTAAAGAATCCCAGTAGTGAAATCTATTACATGGTGACACAGTCTCCAAAGGAAAGTAGTAGAAGCTTTATTGCGCAGTACACTTAAGTCTAGATGAGACAAAGCACTGTAAAATATTCTTTAGGGAACAATCTGGTGACTACATGAAATAGAAAACCAAATAGCTATTTTCAGCTCCAATTTCTACCATTAGTGTACATGTTATAGTATGAATTGAAGGTTATTCAGAGATTAATGTGTTACAGATCTGCTAGATGAGATTAACGATGTAAAACATCTGCATTTCACAACATTTTCCTCATTAGTGTAGGTTCCAGGGGCAGTAATTTAACCACACTTAAAAGAAAGCCTATAATAACAAGGAGTGTGCTGTGGCCAAAAATAGCCATCTGATTTTAAGTGGTTGCTTTTCACACGCAACTAGAAAACCTCACCTCTGATCTGGCTTTTCTTCATACTGATAAATGCTGCCTAGAAATAACAATTCAAATAGCATGTCAATGAACACACCTACTGGTGTCCAATAGGCTGAAATGGACAGCCAAGACAGATATAAAATGCTTTTGAATAAAACATGCTGATTTATCAAGACAATCCTTTACTGACATAACTATAACTCTAGTCTGTATTAACTGCAGGGGTGGTGGTAAAAGCATCTGGAAAGACCTCTCTCAGAAAATATATAGATCTCATCTGGAGGGAACAATGTTTACAATTTACCTAACAATGGGAACTTTAACATTCTTATTGCTGTCAGTTTTACCTTCCTTTTTTTTTTCCTCCTATGATTTCCACTTTTATTTGACACTGAGAATGAAGTTACTAAAATAATTCATCAGTACTTATAAACAATACTATTTAAATGTAATAAATGGAAATGTGTGGGAGAAAAAAGCATTGGAAGTTTGCTAGCTTTAATCTCCTGATACATAGAAACACGTCAGATACTACCCCAGTGCTCTCGCACTCCCATTCCTCAATGGGACAGGGGGAGAAAATATTATGTAAGATAAACAAATGAGTATCACTTACCAATGACCAAAATAGACTTCACTATAGGAGGAGTCCAGGAAAATTATCGGAAGGCTGGAACATTTCTGCTTTGAAAGAAGACTCAGAGAGTTGGGGTTGTTTAGGTGGAGAAGAGAAGGCTCCATGGTGGCCTTAGAGCAGCCCTCCAGCACTTAAAATGGGGCTTACAAGAAAGATGAAGAGAGATTTTTTACCTGGGCCTGTAGTGACAGGAAAAGGCTCAGTGATTTTAAATTAAAAGAGAGTAAACTTAGATTGGACACAAGGAAGATTTTTTTCAATTAGAGTGGTGGAACATTGGAACAGGTCATATTGCAGTCTCAAACAGGCCTGTGGAGTGGGACTGGCTATATTACCAAAGGTGAATGCTCAGATTATTTTTGAAATTAATATAATTTATTAGCAATTAAAATAGATTTGGATAGTGAGAAGTAAAGGCAAATTTTAAAATACTTTCCCCCCATCTATTTCCCAGATCCAACTGCACTTGTTCTGTTCCAACTCCTGTACCTACCCCTGCTTCACGTGGCACAGGGAGATGGGGAATGGGGCATTATGATTGGTCAGCAGCACCTCTCTGCCCATCCTTCTTCCTCACACTTGTCCCCCACTTATAAGGGCACAGGCTAGCCCCTGAGATTACTCACAGAGATTACTCTGTAGTCCATCTGCTCCTAAAACCTTGCCACCCACACCCAATACAACATAGAGTAACCACTCCAAACTTCTGACCAAGCATCAGTTTTAAAGCTCGCTTTAAACCAGTTTTACTGTCTTTAAGATTACCCTCTACAAGCCAGAGAAGTCACCTTGTGAAGTCCATTGCTTTAAAAGGATACCAGAGTGTTTCAAGGTCTGTTGAGTTCTCAGAGCTCTGTTTCTCAGATCACACATTCCTGATCCTGCCTCACGTATGGACAGAGTTGCAAGGAAGGCAAACACTGACATTTGTGGTGCTGACAGCTCAATTTGTTCAAATACTGGAAATGCACATGTATGTGCCTTCTCCTGAAAAGGAAGAACTGGAATATTGAAAGATACCTACAGACAGAACTTTACCCCATATTTCTCAATAGCATAGTGCATCAGGACCTAAAAACATTCCTGAACTCTTTATGATTCAAGTCCTCAACTTGAGATACCACAGAGTCCCTCTATTCAATACTTCTACTAGGGAATTTGTATCTATTGGTCGTTATGAAGGAAGAGCAGTATGAATATAATTCACCCAGAAGCTTATAATATTCCTTATCATGTGACTGTGAAAAAAAGTTAATGCAAGTTTTATGTCTCTTCCCTGCCTAAATACTTTTTTTTCTCTGTTCATATCTAAGGCTCTTTTGAATTCAGAATATAGCTGTAAACATGTTATCTCCCAAGACATTTACAAACATAACATCACAAAAAAAAAAAAAAAACCCAAACCAAACAAGCAAACAAACAAAAAAGACTGCTTTTAGCTCTGAAGGACAATGTAGGAAAAGAAGTAAAATTCATCATGCAAAAATTCATAAGTTTATATCTGCATACATTACAATATCATTCTAAATCATATATTTTGCTTCACCTTTCATAGACTGAGACTGTATATTTGTTTTGGTGCTTGAAATATTATTGAGACAACCATTCATCTTTTTGGCATAATGAAAGATGAATGTTTAATGTAAGAAGTTAGGGAAATAGGTGTTTCTTGGGAACATCTAGCTCTTTTATTGCAATTTGAACATGTACAGTCAAGTTCCTTATCTACCTGTTAAGATTTATGTTGAAACTGATCTTTCTACAAGATAATGAAAGAATGAGCTAAACCAATGAGGTGTTATTTTAGATAGGAAATATTTCTCTCTGTACCACTTTAGCAATACAAGTATAAAATGAAATGCTCAGTTAGACTGCTTTTTTACTCTGTTCACTTCAGCTTTGCATGACCATGAGTTTTGTGCGAGAAACTTTTTACTGAGCCTGATATAATTTTTCATTTACTTTTAGGGCTATAGAGTCCAGGCACTTTCAGAGTACATAAATTTGTTCTTTGATATTGAGGGAAACTACATAAAGGCAAGTCAAACCCAGAAAATATGGGTGTGATTTCGTTTTGTTGTTGTTGCTGTTAAGAAAGCCATTAATCTAAAGTTATGCAAGCAATCTGGATAAAAAACTCATTATTACCTTAACATTATTCCTTCAGAAACACTTCTTTATAAATTTATAGTACTAAATGGTAACTCACAGGACAGGAATAATGTCTATTTTGTCACTAAGTATTTCACAGTCCTTGGAATATTTGCAAATAGACATTTAAATCTTTCTAGGATATGGACTCTATCCTACAAATTCCTCTATTACTAGAACTATGAATATTACCTAATGAAACATGCTTCTTTCTGTGTTTTATAGCTTGATCTGATTCAGCTTTTCTATTAGAGTTCAGATATTACTTGTGAAAGACATTAGGCTTTTCCTTCCTAAACTCATGTATTCAGACACGCTCCACACACACAAGCAAAAATATTAATAAAAAGCATTTAAACATGAGATCAGCCACTGTTAAAACAGAGCTCATTTAAATTTAAAAAATAAAAAGAACAGAGTTAAATCAGAAATTAATGAGAAAAACTTCATATAGTAGGAAAGAAAAAAAAAAAAAAGAGAGTTGCATCAGAAAATTATTATGTGGGAATCACAAATTGGGTATTTCCAAACTGAAATTACCAACGCATTTTAAACTGAGTAATTTCTCAAATTCTGAGCTACCTAAAATTACCAAGAGAAATGTTTATACCAATACTTATATTACTATAAGTACAGGAGAAGTAAAGTACAGCACCACTAATGTCAGGCCATAACTTGTATGTGTGGAAGAACATAAGACAGGATGTGCACAGGGCTTGCCCTGTTCTTTCCTCTTCCAGAAAACAGCAGCATGTGCCTTTTACAGCTGGAACATCTATTTGAAATGTGATGTCTGATGGCCACAGACAAACAATTTCCCTGTGAACTTGTTGAAATAATTTTTGACTTTTTAGAAAGTCTAGTGCTGAGTGGAAAAACTATTACAGTTGTTTATTTTAAACCTGCTACCTGAGGATTTCTTTAGATCTTTCCACCTTCTCATATTGTATGATATAGTCCTTATTCACCTCCATGATTTATAACACCCTTATACACCACCCAGGGTCAAGCAATGGTTTCTAAAGGATATATAGAAGAGAAACACAGGATAATAGTTGCAAAAGGGAGGTTTTAAAGTCTATAAAATGAAGAAGGGAGGCTTTAAAGTCAATCAAACGAAGAAGCTTCACTATATGTCTTTTTAGACTCCCTATTTAAAGAATAAGTTGCAGCAAGCAACACCTTGCCGACATTCTTTACTATTTTGTAATTTTGTGATTGTAGAAATGTCCCTTTAAGAAAGAAACCCAACCAAACAAACAACCAACCAAAAACCCAACCAAGCCAAAATCAAACAGGTGTTTGGTGTTTAGCATGCAATCTCTACAAGTACTTTTAAATTCTTACTCTTTTTACTTAGTATCACTATGTGAACTTTCAGCTCCTGAGTCCATTTGCCAACTCTGCTGTCTTCAGTGTTAGATAATGCACTTTGTGCTTAGAAATCACTCTGTATTTTTCTGATTTAGTTGTTCTAGACTCTTTCCCTCATCCTCCAATATATTCTCTTCCAGCTCCATTATCAGCTCAGTATAAGGGTATATTGCTATCCACCTGCATTTTTGTTCACTGCAGTTGCTCTCAAATTTTCATCATTACTCCCATGCATCTCAGATACACTGAGAGATCTGTGATTTTCCTCTTGGAACCTTTTCTTGATTTCTCATCAATTTCTTCATTTCCAGTTCCTGGAATTTCCATGCCTTCTGACCTCATCATTTTGCATGATACCATCTCTCCTTTGTCAAGTACTTTGTTTATTTTCTTTAAGCAGAGAGTAATAATACACTCAGATGTTTTGAAAACATAATTCCTATTTTATTCTCAAGCTTCAGCTAGAGAGGGTGTAAATATTATCCTGCAGTTCATCCTTTTAAAAGGCATGTCAAGTGTCTTAACAAAAGGAATAAACAAAGGTATCTTATTTTTAATGGCAGGTTTCAGAATCATCCTTCAATTTCTAATACTAACTGAGTCAATTTTATATATTCAATTTCTCATCATTTTATGATGTGAGATGGAGTCAATGTAACAGAGCAACATGTTATTATTCCCTTGTTACAAAAGTTAATCTAAAGTACTGAAGGAAAGCATAGAGTTGAAAAATCCAATAATAAATACTAAAATAGAAATTTAGGTTTAGTGGTGTGCCATACTTTGGGGCTTGCTTTGGAAGAATGTTTGAGACATGCTAATACAACAGCCACAAAAAGTTTCTTAAAGTGATTTTTCTTTTCAAGCATGTCTCAATTCTTTGGAAGCGTAGGTACAGTATATTGCAAAAGCAGTTTCTCTCTTTACAGCTCTGCACAGAGTGACAAATATTTTGTTTGATTGGTTTGTTTATTTTCTTGTCCCTAAAGAAAACTAGAATAAAGAGTTCTTGTTTTGCATATTAATGGCTCCTTGAAATACTTATATAACACACAATAACAGTGCAAAAGTATCCCTTCCCCTCTCTCCCCCTTCTTAGCTATCTACTCAGTCTCAGGTCACCATTTTGCAAACAAGAATTGAATCATTTCAAGTTTCATCCTGCCTTGATTGTTTTTTTCTAGACTGACAGTAAAATTCTGTCCTAGTTGTGAAGAGCATGGGGTGCATTATCATACAACCCAACAACATGAAAACAAAAATATATTTCCTTATTTCCTCTGTTTTGCATGTAAACATGGAAAAAAAAATGTCACTTGTACAATTTACTGGATAAAAGAGCCAATCCTGGCATTCCCGCGTTCACTGAAAGGTGCCCCATGTTTCAGTAACCCAGTGCTGCTTGCACACCTCATGGCAACAGCTCTGAACTACATTCTCCTCTCTAACTCAGCCATGAAGGCCACCTTATTGTCACCACAGGTAAGGAACAGGATGCCTACTCCTAAGAACTGAGAATCTGAAATAGAACACAGAAAACAGCAAGACTTACTCTGCACTGACTTCTTGATTTACTTTTCCACAGTTATTTTTCTGAACAATAAGGCATTTGTTCACTCTGATGAGGACATCAGAGGTTACCAATATGCTGAAATACTCAATGTATCAAGGGATCCTCAGTTACATGGATCCACTTAATTAATATTGGAAATAATACTGAATTACTCTGGAAATCTTACCAAAGCATTTTAAAAAATTGCAGCAATAGGAAATTAACTCATAATGAGTAATATTATCACAAGACACACTAAATTAATTAATGAGTGGTTGGACACATTTTCTACAGATATTGAACACACTGTAGGATATTTCAGCTGAATCAGAAAATGGAACTTCTGGAATATTCATTTAAATTACGGGGGGAACCAACTCCCATCTTCAGTTATTACCTATGGAGAAGTATATAAATTAAAACTTACAACACCTGTGTGGCAAACTCCATCCATATTTCTCAGTGAATAATGAAAGAATATAGTGCTTTTTGGGACATTGCAAACGGTAGAGAGAAAAATGAGTTAGAAACATCACCTTGGAATTTTCCTTAAATGGGGAATGATTGAGAAAGTAGGAATTTCTAATTAATCTACTTCTGCTCTTAAGAGGTGTGGCCATAAGAAGAGGAGCTGGAGCCTTGTGCTTAAAGAATGCCATGCTTTTCAGCTATGCTTTGAAGTTGGAGATATTTAACCTACTTTTGGCTTGCAGAAAAAAACAGTTTGTGTAGGTCAGCCATCTTTCCCTGTCTTTGATGTGTAGGCAAAACACAGCAGAAGGACAACAGTAATTGCATAGTCCAGACTAAAACATCCTTTGTGCAGCACCACAAGAAGGGAAGATAAAATGGTAAGTCATCTAAGAATACCTTTTTATTATTTCACCAACAAGTGTTGTCAAAAGTATTTTTGACAATTCAGATCTTATCTGCAATTGTCCATATAAAAAATTAATTAATTCCTGAAGGTGGGCATGCTATCCTATATCAACTTTCTATAAAGAATTTTTTCCAGACATATATTGATCTCTACCCCCACCCTGGAATTAAAAAGACAGTACTTAGCAGGGAAACTGTCTATGGTGGAAGAGGATAATTTTTCAAAATATTATTGGCAGAAACAAGATCTTTGGAGCCTTCCATCAGCCAGGGACCAAATTACAGTCAAGCTGTGTATTGTAATGTGTGTATTGTACAACATTTATTGTAGAGATAGAAAAGAATGTGTGGGTGTTTAACATGTCTCCCTCAAGAAGATTGGTGTGAACAAGGACTAAGAAGTATTCTAAATAGCCTTGAAAACAAGCAAAAATCTCATTAGATGCCTCAGAGGAACTGTTCCTAACACTGTTTAGCATAGATATTGTATGTTTTTATTGATCAGTAAAGCAAAGAGTGAAAAAACAAGCCTAAAGACTGGAAATTAGAACAAAAGCAACAAAAAAATTAAATCAGAAGCCAGATAAAACAAGCCTGTTATGTAAGTTTAGACAAAATAGTCCTTAGCATTTCCCAACTGAAGCCCACTGCAGCATGATGTGCTAAGTACATAACCCTATGTTACATTGGAAAAAAAAATTCTTAGGTACCTAGATGCAAATTAGTTACCTAAACACAAATTATTCATTAGAATAATTTATTATAAAAATAACACATTTATTTAAGAAATAATATTTCTACTGTTTTAAGGTCTCACTGTGACTTGATTAATATTATCAAGAAAGCTGCATTCAATGTACAAGCTGAATGTTTTTACCACTTAAATGAAAAAGACCTTTTAAGTAAATTTACATTTTTCTATGTATTTTTACTATGACAATTACCACTACAATATGAGCCAGGTAAGAGAGATTAAACATATAAAGGAACCCCTCTTTAAATAGGAATATTACGAAAAGGATTACAAAAGTGTTATAAAAATTTCAGACCTATGTCTTTGCCAAGTTGATTCAACATCCACTACACACTATCAATTTACCATGCTGTTTTAATGCCAAATAATTCCAAACTTATCATAGCACTTTTTGTCATAGGAACTGCTACTTATCTTTCAGTTTAACATAATTTAATAAAATTATATTTTCTTCTAAATTGTCTGAAACAGATAACTTAATACAAATAAGCCACTGCCAATTAAATAGGTAATGCTAGACCAAAACACCAGGTATTTCTTGATAATGAGGACACCCAAGAGTTCTCCAGGTCATTTGTGGCACAAAGTAATTTTCTTATCGTACAAGCAGAGAATCTGTTTCACTCAAATTGATTGACACTGCTCAAAGGGAAGATATTGACTTTTATTAGCCTCTTTTTAGCTTTTTCTTTCACTCTCAAAGTCTTCAAATAAATTGTTTCAATTCACACACACATAAAGAAATAAAACTCCTCTGCCTTGTGATAGAGCCTGGGCTATAAAGAGCAACATTCACTGCAGTCTTAGTGTGGAAACTCTGACAGAGGACTAATTCAGATTGAATTATTCTTTTCAAAGAGCCCTGAAAATTAAAAAAATACAAATGAAAAATATAGAAAGAAACAGAGAGAAAAGATGCAGTGGCCAAATGGAGCCCTTATTGTATAACTACAGAGTTTTTCAATACCATTTCCACTTTCCTCCTAACACAGAAACAAAAGAAAACAAATTACTTTTTCTTTTTCCCCTAAAGCATGTAGTTTACTGGAAGTGTGTATAAAGGCTAAAGAAGTAAAGAAGTGACTTTCAAGTAGCTGCCTTTCTTAATCTGCAGCTGGCTCATGTTTCTGTTATTTTAATGGTGCAGTGTGCATGTGATTGGCAATGACAGCCTGCTTTCTGACCATTTAGAATTACCTCCTTAAAAATGAAAAGTCTACAAAACAAGGTTAAAGTTTAATCTTTTTTTTTTTTTTTTTGTGCTAATTAAGGATACTGAGTAGTTTAAGAACAAATGACAGATGTGTAAGGAGCATTTTTTATACTTACTGATAATGAAAGCCACCTTTACTTCAGTGATTTTTTTCACTGACACTGTTTGCCAAGGGCAATGCTATTCAGTGTAGAAAAGTGTTAAAAGTTGCTCAAATGAGTCCGTAAATGTGTACAAATACCTTTTTTTCTAAAACATACACAACTATGAAGGATAGTTGGAACTACACTTTTTCTTGGTTTGTTTCAAGTACATCTGGTTTTTTGCTATGCATACTAAACCCCATGCCCTATGGCTTAATAGCAGTGAAACAAAAACCACGTTTGGTTATCTTTTGTTAATTAAAGCAAGCCAAAAAGATCAGAATGTGACAGGATGATACCTTGGATACATGTGTAAGAGGAACAGTATGCTGATGTATTTCTTGCTGGCTTTTTGTTCCAGTTTTAATGCTTTCCCTGTTGCTATAAGAGTTTCTGATAAAATTCTGAGAATATGAATGGAGGCCCAGTGCAGTGAAGAGTCCTGAGTAGAGAGCTTACATTCAGCTCTATATAACTTGTTTCCAAGCATCTCCTGAAATAAAAAGGTCCCAAATGAAATCTGACAACATGCCTTTCAAAACACAGGAACTTTTTTGTCTAAAACTTAGGTAAAATACCTTTTTTTATCTCTCTTTTTTCTTGGCTGGAGAAATGGAAGACATAACACTGGAAATATATTTGTTCAACAATATCTGCTGATATTCCTATGCTGTCTTTTCAAACATCTCCTTTTGAAGAAGAACGATCACTTCTTTCCTATAGTAGTGACTATTTCCTAATATTTACATGAAGGTCAATTCCCCAAACATGAATCTTATATCAAATAATTGACATTACATGTGACATTTTACAGAAATCCTGTCTGAATTCTGCTGTACTAGACTATGGGACTATATGTTCCATAGCCTAACAAGAGACTGACGCATGTATTAATGAGAACTCAAGAAATGAAACGTTTTTGATGGAAGTGTTCTTCCTTCTATCAAAATATTTCATGAAGTTGTCACAAGTCTGTTCTAACTCAATGTAAAAATGTCATGTGCTGCCTTCTTTCTTTTTCTGTATTTTTGCATTGAAATATCTCCCTTAATCATTTCTGAAGATAGTAACTTCAGTATTTCATGCCAACTTATGTATAGAATTTAAAGCTATACAACAGAGTTTAAATTTTTGCCAGATGCTGTCATGAATGATAAATTACTATTGCTTCTACTTTCTAAATATTTTTGTCAGCATTGGGAAGAGCTGGGTTTTCTTTTCTCATTAGATGTTAGAGTCTCCTTCTGGAAAAATTCAGCCTGTCATTATCAGAGTAACATAAGGCTCCAAAAATATTGTTGTATAATTTGTTTTTTAACATAATAAATACTGTAAAAAGAGTATCTTGGAACTGTAAAAGAGATGAAAGTGTTTATATCAGAGTAAGTGACCAATATCACTCAGAGTCATCATAGGAACCAGCAAAATGGCAGCAAAGGAAACTGTGCTGGCAGTATTTTGCAGTTTTAATTAAGAACATATGTATACATAGGTTAGGATTTCTCTAAAACAAATAAAACAGTTCCCACTAGAGGTTAGTTTTATTATGTATTTTTGTAGACCCTTGCCTTGTTTCTTCTTTTCTTAGGTTACAGCTGTCCTAATCTCATCTTTCATCTTTCTTGCAACTCTCACCCTGAAATGTTGAAGGTCAGGGTTGAGTTCACCTACTGTACTTGTGTAATTTTTCCTTTGTCCTGACTCTTCCCATGAGCTTTAAAATCAATTCCAGACAAAACTCAATTTCACCAATAATTTACCCCAGTGCTGATCATCATAAAGAGATGTATATTTAAAAAATGAGTTAACAGGCCAAGTCCACCTACAAAAAAGAGGAGATAAAATTAAAAGCAATGAAATGCAAATATTTTGTGTTCTTGTACTGCAAAGAAGAGTTATGAATCAAGTTCTAGCCCATGAAATATCTGATTCAACAGACTTTTTTGGTTTTGGTTGGGTTTTTTTCATTAAGATTCTCTATCCTTATCATCCCATAATTAGAAAAAATTGATATTTCAATGAAAAGAAAGTCACAGCTATAATTTTAAAGCTAACACTGTTCCTTGGTGACAGCCACAAAACTACAACAGAAGAGAGATTTTTTCATTCAAACTTTTCTTCTTTTACTAGTATTAATTTAAGACCATTCTTACTTAAAACTTTAAAACTAAACCCCTAAACTATGTGTTTCAAAATAAGAAGGTAATATTATTTTAAAAATATGCTTAGTTTTACACATTGTAAAGCTGTGTCTGTTCAAGAGATAATAGAGTTTCTTGTGAATGTATAGAGCAGTTGACACAACTGACCTCTTCCAGAGCTGTCACAGCTTGCAATGTAAATATGCATGAGATTCACATTTTTAAGCTGATAAAAGGCAAATTCAACATATTTGAAAAGTAAGGCTCAAAGGTAAGTGCTGAATCAATGAAAAGGCAAAGATCATCATAAAGCACAATGAGAACAGAAGAGGCCTAGAATTTGTTCAAGGACAAACTTTTGGGTAAAATGAAGGACATTATAGTGGTTGTGGCTAATTATCAAAAGCCATAAAGAGTACATGTTGCCTTCTAATTTTATTTGTTCACAAAATACTCCTTCAGTTGCTCAAAGCCATACTAGCAGAATTTGAAAACATGAACAAGAAGTTATCCCATCACTGATAGCCTGACAAGAAAAGTACTGCAATCAGAGGAATAAACAGTATTAACCTAATTATTGCTGGTTCCTGCTGAATTTTATGCATTGCCTTTTCTAAGTGCCATCTGCATAGGATCTCAATGGCATAGCAGATGGAAGGGGCAGTACAAATGTGGGATTTTTATTAGTGTGTTTTTTCTACTACAGGAACTGCAATAAGGGAAGGAAAATTTCAGGAATATTGCTATAAGCATTAGCAGCATCAGCAAAAAAAGAACACTCACAGTCCTAAAAACACATGAGAAAGATAGACAGATGAAGAATAAGGACAGCAAGAGACTTACATAAACACAACAGCCCAAGCAAAAAGTGGAAATACTTTTCTGTGTCTTTATTTTCCTTTATCTGTGAAACAAAACAGAGAAGAGGTAATGGAAGAAAGGGAAACTGCAAAGTGTGATCAGCTGGTAGGAAAAAAAAAAAAACCTAAGAATGAAGAAAGGGATTTAGTGACAGAAGGGAAACCATTAAGATGTTAAGAAATGCAATAGCTATAGATTCTGTTTTTTCCTATGGAAAAATCAATGGTACAAAATTAATCATCATTAAAATAAATATATATAACATAACAATAAACAACCATGATATTGGATCAGAACGAAAAATCATTCTTTCGTCAATTGCCAATATGTAGACTAAAAAATATACGACACAGGGCAAGTATAAATTGAACTGTTCCTAGTTGAAGAACAAGTATTCAGTAAAGTTTCATGCAACAAACTGACTGCCTGATATCATTGTCATGCAAGGATTTTTGTGATCCCAAACAACAGGGAGAAATTGAGCACAAAAAGGGGTCAATGCAAATCTTTTTCTCTAGCTTTCCTTCCTTCTGTACTTCAATTCTAAATCCTGAAGCACAACCAGAAACTGGCTGTGGGAGAATAATCAGAAGTGATGTGCAAGTTTTGTGCTGGCACGGGTGGCCAAGATATGATAAGAAACCTATGGACATGGGATAAATTGGTATATTGCACCCAGGAGCCCTTGGCCGATTTTTTAATGAGCCAGTTCTTCAGTCCACTTGTTTATTGAAATATAAACCTTCCTACATTACTTTTGATGCACATGATTACGTAATTTTGCTGAATCTGTGACTACAGGATGATGTTCCCTGAATTTCTGCCATAGTGAATAAAAATCAAAGCTGGATCTGGTGGAACCCACAAAATTAAAACTATTTCTATCCATATGTTTTACGATGATTTCCCATGTGAAAATCTGTAATTAGTTTCACTTGATTTTCATTTAGCAATTTAACCTTTTAAAAATCTGCTTTGTATTCTCAAAATACATCTCCTGTATTGTAGACATAAAATGTTCATGATATTTGCAGAACCAAAAGGTATGGTACATTTTGAGAAAATCCAGAAGAAAAAACCTTAACAGTGATAGAGCTCTAACTCCTATGGATTAGTAAGAGAGTTTTAATAAGAGGAGTTGTTGTAGATTGAATAGAAAACTGAGGACATAATAACTGTCGTAATGTATGCAAAATCTTCTGTTCTCAATGTCCGTAGTGGAAAAGTCAAAAAGTATCAGACTTAAAATAAAGCAGGAAAACTTTAGGCTATACTTTGAGAAAGATTTTCCATCAGAAGGACTTCTAAGAACTAAACAGGTTACTGAACTAAATTGTGGAGTCTCAAGATTGTCAACCCTTAAGAACAGATCTGACAAAATCTGTCAGGAATGACCTTCGTCGAGTTGATAAAGATTAACTCAATAAAAGGGAAGGATATCCCTGCAACTGCTGTAACTCCAGTTGTAGCTCATTATTTCACCTGGGAGCAGATTTCACATGCCTATTAAGAAACAAGGAAAAATGGTGTTAAGAAAGGCTTGAAAGACATTAACGCTTAAATACTTTAATTCAGCTTTCACAAAAGAGAATGAATCTATTTACATGGGGATAAGCTTTTTATCTTGTGTGCATTAAAAAGAACCCGGTCTCTTTGAAAAGAAAATGCTACTTGTAAACAGGCTGACCCTCTAGCAAAATTTATGGAATGAAAGTAATAATTGTGGTATAACAAGAAAATTCAGTTACACATGTGGACTACCAGTATGTCAGGGCTGTGCTTGTGCACATAACCAACACATTCAGTTGTCTGTTCCTGGAGTGGCCCAGAACGTCACATCTGTTGTGAGAAAAGATGAGACAAGGAACTGATGCAAGACAAGGCGGCTGACTGAGCTGCTATCTGGTTTCAAAAAATACATTCAAAAAATTATCACAGAACCTCTTCAGGTGGGAATTTCAGACAGCACTGCCATAATATCCTTACTTTAGGAAGCTTTTTCTGGACCTGCACCAATTGATAGGCACTGTTTGTATGGATATATGTATTGATAAACACTCTGGGGACACTGCTGGCAATTACAGAAACTCTCTCAGGCAGGTCCTTCTGCTTGTGCCAAAGAGATTTCTAAAGAGCCAGTAGAATCTTTTCTGGCAGATACGGAATTGCTCACTTCACAGAATCACAGAATGGATATGGCTGGAAGGAACCACAGTGGGGTAATTTGGTCCAATTTCCATGCTCAAGCAGGGTCATCCTAGAGCAGAGGGTGCAGAACTGCGCCCATGTGGGTTTTGAACATCTCAGGTGAGGGACACTCCACAGCCTCTCTGGGCAGACTGTTCCAGGGCCTCACCACCCTTGCAGTAAAGAATTTCTTCCTGATATTTAACCTGCCATCTTTTGAGCTTTCTGGTGTGTGACTTCTGCTTTACCTATTGAAGTGTCTTCACCTCAATCCATGAACCCCCTCACTGTTACCCTTCTGATTCTCTCCTGCACCCCACTGTGGGGCAGTTAGTGAGTGCCTCTGCAGGGCTTAGCTGACTAAGCGGTAACCCACAATAAGTCTAATAGTAAAAAACAAGAAATAAAAAAAAAAATCACTTTTATGACAGGCATATGAATGGGGGCATTTATGTATATGTAACAACAAACCCTATTTTGACCATTTATGTATATATAACAACAAACCCTGTTTTGACCAAAAGAAGGTTGGAGAAACTCTTGAGTTCCTAGACTAATCCCATTTCTTTGTATGCATTCTCTTAGCATATTTATACTTGCATTTTAATTTTTAATTTGATTTTTTAAATAGTGAAAATATGGCTTTTGCACATCTAAAAAAGTAATATTATTTAAAAGTGTTTCAGTTATTGCTGTAACATATTTTACGGAGGCTCTTGTGACGTAGCTCTTGCAACTGTTCTATTTTAAACTTTTTCAATTTTTTTAAAATTTAACCCTGTTAGGCTGTAGCAAACCACAGCCTTGTTCTTACATAAAATATTCACATGCTTAACTTTGAGCACAAGTAACCTCATAAAAACCAATGACTTAAGCAGATGTTTAAAATTAATCATGACAATAAATCTTAGGAGACTAGAGGCCTTTAAATTATATGTACCAAAAGTAGCATAGTAACTTTCACGGAATGACAAAAATTTTTATCCAAAAAAAGTCATCAGCATCAAATTACCACTTCTGTATATATTACTGAGTAATAACTTTGGACATTACCTTTTCCCTTAAAAATTGAAATCCTAGGCCAAACAAAATTGAGTTTGTAATTTCTAGAAAGAAGAGCCCTAATTAAGAAGCATATGTGGTTTAGGGAGGAAAGCAAAAAGGAATAGTACTCAGAAGTCATAAATAACTTTAAAATAATTTCTGAGCCCAATATTATGCAGAAGAATTATGCAGGGCTATATTCAGTATTGTATTATGAACATGAAATGCAACTTATGCAAAATTTAACACTAAAAATGTGATCCAGATACCTTCAACTACATTTTGTTTGAGTTTTTGCAGGTGCTTCAATTCCTACTGTGTCAAATTTGACATTGTTTGCCCAAAAGAGCCACAAGATAAAGTTCATAAAAGGATTAAAAGAAACAGTCACAACACTGGACCTTTTCTTGTTCCTGGTATGCCCACAAGGCCTGTCTCCAGTGAAATATTTATGCTTTTTTTTTTTTTCCTTGCTGGTCCAGATTTTTGTGTTCTTATTGGTTGTGCAATATGGCTCAGCAATATGGCTTCAACTTCAACCTGAAGTGCACATCCATCCCAGTCTGTATTCTGGGTGGAGAGGTAGGATTTGCAGATTTGGGTCAAAGAAGGCGTGGGACTCAACCTTTTGCTCCTTCCTCTGTGGCTACACAGTGAGGGTAGGGAACCATCTGTCAGTATCTAAAAGGATAGTCTGAAGCACGTCAGCATGAGCCAAGCTGAGTTAATATGACAGCAGCCCAAACTGGTGGAAGAACAGCTATTTTCAGTCTGCAAATGGCTTGCAGCTGCACTCTTGCAGGTGATAGCCACAATAGTGACTTATTAAGGCCAGTCTGATGGATCTATATGCAGGCATAGGCTTGACATAATGTATATACCTATTTTTGGACTGGGCTTGTCTTATATCCAGTCTCCTCATAGTGTGGGTGGAGACCATGGGTGATGCCTCTGCCTCGCTCTACCAACATGTCATGAGGTGCTTGAGTTACCTAGTTACAATGAGCCTCCCTGGGCAAGGATTTTGAGAAATGTATCTGGTTTCATGGATCTCACTCCAGGTTCCTAAATACTGTATGTTGGTACAGTATTATGTTATACATAAATCCCTGGGCTTCATTTTCTCATTACTTAATCAAAGGTACTCTTCCTAATCAGACATAATTAGGAATTTTTGTTGAGGCTGCATGTATAAGACCAAGTTTTCACTTCATACGTTGGAAGTTTTTCTAAATAAAACTGTCCTAGAGAAAACAAACTAGAAAATTTGTCTGTCAGAATTAGAGACGTGAACAAGTCATGAATTCTTAATGGACTGCCAATCCTGGAAAGATAATTTTTGTCCTTTAAACTTGTCCTTTTATCCTTTAAACTTGGACCACAAAAGATCTTATGACAACGATTATAATACCTTTAAGATTATTTTGTTTTGACTTTGAGGGTGGCAAGCCTTTTTTCTACCCTTCCAGCTCCTCCTTTTATGGCAAAAGTCATAGTAACACTGGCCTTAATCCCTCAAACAAATCAACAGGTCAGCCTTTGCTATTAAGTAGTGTGATGTTAATTCCTACACTCTGGAGATAAACAAGTATGTTTGAAAAGGAACATTAGGAAAGCAATTTCAAATTCACAGAGGGCGATTTGTTCTTTTCCATTGTCAAGGCAATCTGATAACTTGAAGATATTTGCTACTGCTCTGCTAATCTGTTTTTACGAAGAGCTGTCCATCTTCTAATCTTTCCCAATTTAGTGAAGGCATTCTGCTTCTTCACTGGAAGAATTGCATTCTATACAGAACTTTTAGATCAAAACAATGTTCTTGGTACTTTCCTTCTACCTTTTCGGTGACTTCTGGTCATAATCATATCTGGTTATGTTCAAGTCTAACACTGATTTATCGGGGTATTAGACTTGAATTGACTAATGCATTTCCCATATAATTCATGTCCAGCTTCCTTATAGTGTAAATATATACTCTTACAGGGACCATACAAAACACATTTCATAATGTGATGAAAATGCGATAAATTTCTTGATGTCCAAGCTCTCTGTAACAGAACCCAGAGCCAAGGTTAAGTCTGTCAAGTACTTTATGTCCCCATCTCCATGATCAAAAATAATCAGGTATTCTTGGCTGTATTAGACACATTTACTTCTGACATCTTACAAGCAGTTCATCTGGCATACTTATCCAAAGTTATTTTTCTAGCTGTTCTGCCTAGATCACAGATTTTGGTCACAGATCGAAAATTTTGGTATTGCAGACCAGAAACTTGTAGTAACCAGATATCACCCAAGCCTAAAAGAAAGATATTGAGTCTCTGATCTAGGGTAGCTAGGCAAGAATGTAACTAAGAACGACTTCAGAGTATTATTATAAAATCCATGGAAGTAAATATGGTGATAAGATGCAGGAATGAAAACATTTTCAGGCTCGGCAAATAGATTTTTTGCTGAAAGCTGTCTCCAAGAAAATATCCAGTTAGTTCTTTTTGTTAGAACTCATCATGAAGCTCTGTGCCTCCTAGTCATGGGATAGAAAACAGATAAGTCTATACAAAAGTATGTAATGCATGATATATGCATCAGACACATTTACTCTTTTATTACAATTTCATATAGGCTTTAGTGTGAGAGAACATGTCCCAGATATGGAACTCTCAGTCAGTAGGAACAAACACACAAGGATGAATATAGGTAAGTGATATGTTCAATCAGGAACAAAAACAACTAATAAATCAGAATTCTGAAACAAGCTTTGCATCTTCAAAAAAGGTAATGAAGCTCCAACTGAAAAAAGGATTTAAATGCTTAGCCCTACTTGCTCTGCATTAATCTATTCATCCATGAGCTTAGCCCTGAAACAAGCCCTTTCCTGTGCTGTTCATGATTTTAAAAGGGGCTGCTTATTTTCAGTATGATATTTAAAGGTACAAAAAAGATCTCTGAAGTAAACATATGCTCTAATGAAGTACTTTAAGGCACAGAAAATATGCTGAAAATTAATTAAAAAATATTATTTGCCTAAAAATCATTCTACTCAAATGCCACTCTGGATAATCAGCTGAAAGAAAAATTGGCTGATGTTTCTGACCTATCAGCTAAGTCTTGACACAAGGTGAACAAAACTGGAACAGCGTTCAGGCTGCAATTGGCAGATAAGAAATTCAGAGCATATTCTGATTACATTAAAAGTGATGTAAAGCACAAGCACAGTGCTCAGAATCACTCTGTGAAAGGCATAATGTGGATCACAGAATTCCTGAGGGATCCTGGAAGGGCACAGTGGGCACAGCCCTTGCCTTTTCTTGCAGGGTAGTATCTTGATCCAAGATCTTAATGATCACAGAATCATGGAATGGCTTGTGTTGGAGGGGACTGTAAAGATCATCTGGTTCACAGAACCACAGAGTTAGGCTGGAACAGACCCTTGAGATCATCTAGTCAAACCTGTGACCGAGCACCACCTTGTCAACTAGGCCATGACACTGAGTGCCACATCCAGTCTTTCCTTAAACAGCTCCAAGGAGGATGATTCCACCACCTCCATGGGCAGCCCATTCCAACCACCCTGCCGTGAGCAGGGACACTGTCCACTAGACCAAGTTTTTCAAAGACCCAGTCAACCCAGTCTGGGACGCTCCAAGGTATGGGGCACCCACAACCTCTCTGGGCAATCTGTTCCACTACCTCTCCACCCTCACAGTAAAGAGTGTCTTCCTAGTAAAGAACTTCTTACAATGATAATGTTGTTTAATTTCTAATCAATCAGGGCAGCAGTGGAGATGTATTTCCTGGAAGCCTCTGAACTTGACTTTCTGGGAATGGTGGAGGAAACAAGAACTATGTAAGAAGCTGAAAACAAACAAACAAACAAACAAAAAACACAAATGATTCACTGAATTGTGAAATACCTACCTTCAAGTTTCCCTGCTGAAAAAAAGGTGTAAATGGTAGTGGCTCCTATAGCTTCAGAGACTAATCTTTCTGCAAATTGCTTAAAAATAGCATACAAGAAACATCCGTACTTTTTAAAGAAGGACAAAATCCAGACTGTGATTTGGACTAAAGTCTTAAATATTAATATTTGATTTTGATGATATTACTAGCTCTCTGTCAGAAATGCTCATCACAGACTTCATTAAAGAAAACTAATTCAATGACCTCCTTATTCAGTTTTAGAAGGGAAGACAAGTCTTAATAATGTATTCATTTTTAAATTACCATCTGCAGTCAGTTCTACCAGTTTATTGCTCATGTATGGTCCTCTCTCAGAAATGTCTCATGCAGAAATGTCATTCATTTGTATGATTATTATTAGACTCTTCCTCTGTGCCTCTTCCAGGAAGGAAGTACAGGAAGTTTGCTCCCCCTCTGTTTAGCAAAATGCAAAACACAGGTGAAATCTGCCAGCATTCCAGGGATTTTCTGTTGCTTGAGCCCCAGGATATAGACTGGTATACAGATCCAGAGTTGAAAGACAATATTCTGGCATTTCCTGTTGGTACCCTTATACACCTATGAGGGCTTATACAATGGTTCTTTTAAACATGATATCAGCAAACTTGAACCACCAGATCTCAACTAGCAAATCTGATTAGCTATTTAAAATACATAGTGATAGAAAGCACAAAGGCATAGATTCCAAAATTAATATAGACCACAATGATATTATAAATTCATAACAACTATCGATTCATAAATATATGTTACATATTTTTTATATGTACAGAGTAGATAATCTACTCTGAGTCAATCTAAGAAACAAAAGCAGAAAATTCAGTTCAGGTTTTGGATAAAATTCAGACTGATTCCTACTTTATCCATGTAAGTTCAGCCAAGCATAATAAATCCTTCACAAAGGGTAAAAGCATGTATAAGCTTACTTTAGTTAGAAGAATATTATTTCTACTTGTCATCATAATAGAGGAACATCATAGATTTGTTTTCTTCTAGAAGCCTTTGTACATGCATTGCAACCAGACCTCTGGATGCTTAAGGACAGGATGAACCTCTTAGAGCGAGTTACAACATCTGCAGTGGCTAAAAAAAATTTTTAAGCAGTAAGTATTTATTCTATTAAATTAATATCTCAGATCAACTAAAATCTGTTCCACTTTTGTTAGCTAATTAGAAAATTGCTTAAATTAATTATAATAGATAGTTTTCTAGGCTCTCAGAATTAAGTTGCAAGCATTGCTCACAGCCTGAAAAATGAGTTTATTAAATTGTCATTTCCAAGATATTATGCAACCATCAGTCAACTGTTGTGTTATGCCATAACACATAAAGTATCTAAGAAAAAACCTTTCCTTTTCTTACTGTAACTTTCTTTCAACTACAGTAATCACTTTTTTGCTCTAGAGTGGTCTCCATGAATAACATTTGAGTCTTCACTGTTTGCTTATGTAAAGAGAAACAATAATAGAATATGTTATTCCTCGTTCAATTCTTATGTCACATAACTGTGACTTCTATAACTCCTCCATATAGTCATTATGAAGTCCACACTTCAATGTTCTAGCTACAGGGTAACTGAAGAACACTTAATACAACAATTAATGGAGTGCAAGTAGGTAGTACAAGTATAATGTTTCAACTGTCTATTTCTTCTTCAAATGGTTATGAGGTGAACTGCTTCCACCATTATAGCAAAGTAACTTCCTTGTCAGGACATGCAAAGACCAAACTATTCTGTCCATGTGCATGCTATTCCATGAAGTATCTCTCACGTATCTCTAGAAATGGAGGGTTTGAAGCTTGGCTCTCAAACTGGCCAGTAACTGTGAAGTTAAAACTGTTATCAGGTAGGAATGTCAAGTTTACTGTTCTCTCATTTTGATCCTCAGAAGAGAGAAGAGTTTCATAACATCATAAATTTCCTGTGAATAGGAAGGCTTGTTGTGCCTTAAAATTATGCAAACTGGTAACCAGGCTTAAAAAGGCCTGGTTTTTGCAACAAAGGGGCTCTCCTTTGCACTGCCTGGGGATCTGTGTTGCTCTGCATCATCACAGACTAGCCAGGTTGTATTAGGCAAAATACAAAGATGAAATAGTCTGACCACTCAAAGGGGCGTGCTAGGTAAGGATGTATCACACATGATCAAAGCTGTGAACAGATCTGTTGATTACAAACACCTGTAATTAGACATTTAGATTACAGTGCCTTCTGTTTTCTGTCTTTACCTTCCCTAGCAGCTGACACCTGTTCCCAGGTAGTATCTCTTTGCCAGCCGATTTTGCTGCACCCAGGGAAGTCTTACATTTGTTTTTACAGCTCTTTGTAAATAATAGAGTATGTGACTATAGAACCACATTTTCCAGGGAAAAACTGCCTACAAGACTTCTGAGAAAATTCATGGTCGGATTAAACACAGCACTCAGAGTGTGTTTTATCTTCTGGAAAGATATACTTCTCACCCCACTGCTAAATTTGGGTACACTGAGGTAGATATTAGTACACTAAGTACTACTACTCAGTGCACTGAGCTACAATTATAGCTGGAACTATACAAGCAGAGTAAACTTATTAAAATAATCAGTATATTAATGGAAGATCTAGATAATTTAGGTCAGAGATAGTTGCATAGTCAGTATCTTCCAAATTACATTATTCAAATGCATGCACTCTTAAAGACAATCTACAAAATTGTCTTTAAACCTTTGCCTTATTGTATGTTTCAAGAAGACTATGAAATCAGAGTCTACAATGTGCC
Organism: Dicaeum eximium; assembly: GCA_013396995.1. NCBI lineage: Eukaryota > Metazoa > Chordata > Aves > Passeriformes > Dicaeidae > Dicaeum > Dicaeum eximium. The sequence continues at coordinate 2,597,497 of VWZP01009370.1, forward strand.
TTAAAAGATTATTTTCTGCTTCCCTTCTCCCTAATATTTCTGAAATTGTCATACATTTCTCCAGATTCTGATGTAGCAACTACTACTTTAATATGCATTTCTATGGAACAGCTGGTCTATACAACTTTTTGCTTCTGTTTTGATATTAGATTACGAGCACATCTGCAAAGCCTGTCTATAAACACCTCAGTGTTAGAACAAAAGAAGATCTAGTCAAAATATATTAGTTCATTCCACTTAATTGTTCTTATCAAAACGTACTGAAAGTGGTTCATTGAATAAAGGTTTTTATCTTCATACAACTTCCAAGAGTTTACAGGGAGCAAGTTCTCCAATAGCAACAGACTAGCAGTAGAAATTTAGCATGCAGAAGCTGTGAAAGAAGACTTTGTCAAGATTTTTATCCACAGATCTCTAATGCGTTAATATATAATTTTCTGCAGTTCCTTGGCTCTCTTCTGCCTTCTCTCACTCCTAACAGCAGCCTTCTGACTCTTTCCTTGACTTATAATTGCACACTGCCCTCTGTGTCTTCCAGTCTGTTTACTGACCAACAGTATGTGTTGGCATTTTGCGGCTTTTGAGTAGGACTTGTGAAAATATTTGCAAATATTCCTGCATTAGTGTTGCATAACCAACTGTGTGAAGAACTATTTGCATTTACAGGCAGAAAAATGATTTAACTTGTAACCTTTCCAGCTTGCCTATTCTACATATTAATTAAGACCATTAATCATTTCTCCCACCTCCCCTCTTTTTTTATAAGGTCACATTTGGTTTCAAATTGAAAAAGACCCCTTCTTAAATGTATATATGTGTGTGCATATATATAAATATATATATTTGCATATATAAAATCTGTCAAAATCTATAAGTAACATGTTTTATGTCATCAAGTTCACTAGCAAAGACCAAGCAGTACTTATTTACCTTTCCTCTCTTACTCAGACCATAAACCTTTTGCAACTGATTTCACGGTCTGTGTGACCCTATTCACAGTCACAGTAAAGAATGACTGGAATATCCAGTAACACAAATTTTACAAATCAGATGAAAAATGAGGTACATATACACATACCATTTCAAAAGTTTTGGCAGCCTGAAGGATCTCTAAAATACATGCATTATGTTTGTATTAGGAATTTTTTTTTCCATTAGGGTGAAAAAGAATCCAGCTCATGTGTATATTTCCATATAAAATATTAATACCTTCTCTTAGCTGCTATGTTTTATACCTTTTTCCTTTAAATCTCCTTAGCTTGTGTTCAATCGTCTTAACTGAAGTGTCTAATTCACAGTCTTAATTACCAAGGTTTTCCTCCCTAGCCAGTCACCCCCCAAGGGAATAATTTAGTAGACCTAAAATCTCTGCAGCGGTTTATCACTTCCAATTAGCTATTGAGGCAGCTGAAGGAAGAAACTTTCCTAAATTACATGTGCTGTACAAGGAGTAGCACCAGTTCATGCCTTCACATTAAAAGGAAAACATGAATCTGTTTGCTCTGCTTGAAAGAGCTTTGTGGTACAGTATTCACCCTAAGGTTTTCCTTGAGAGATGGAAGTAGGAAGATTTCTGTTGTCAATAATCTTTCTTTTTTTTCTTACTACACTAACTGCTAAAGCATTCCTCAGGAGAGTCAGAACAATTCGAGGCACTTAATCTAGACTTCCAAAACATCTTCTGGTGGTGTTTTGTTCATTTCCCATTGACTGGAGCCTGAGCATGAGGCAGAGGCATTCAACTTCTGACACTTAAATTTGAGAGTCTCAGTATAGTCACTCAATATATTCCCTGTCTTAAAAGAATGTCAACTTTATGCATTGATCTTTGGGAAGAGATCTGCCAGATTTCTAAATGTCAGAGGATGTCTGATGTCTAGGTTTCCACTGGAAACAAGGCAAGCAGGTTCCAAATAACCGCCAGTGAAAGGACATGGTGCAGAGATGGAGAAGGAATTTTATGCTGTTCAGAGGCACTGACATGTTAACTCACTGCAAATGTGACAGTCAGTTTTGCTCTAGAGGTTTATTGTATTGTCATGGCATCACAGTATATCCTGAGCTGGAAAGGACAAACAAGAATCATCAAAGTCCAGTCCCAGTGCTTGCACAGGACAGCTCCAAGAGACATAGCATTGAGCCTGAGAGCATTGTCCAAATATTTCTTGGATTCTGTCCGGGTGGTGCTGACCACTTCTCTGGGAAGCCTGTTCCAGTGCCCAACCATCCTCTTGGCAAAGAACGTTTTTTTGATATTCGACCTAAACCACCCCTGGCACAACTCCAGACCGTTCCCTCAGTCCTGTCACTGGTCACCACAGAGAAGAGATCAGAGTCTGCCCTCCTCATCCCTCATGAGGAAGTTGTAACTGCAATGGGATCTCCCTGCAGTCTCCTTTTTTCCAGGCTGAACAGACCAAGTGAGCAGTTCCTCATAGGGCTTCCCCTCTAGACCCTTCACCATCTTTGCTGCCCTCCTTTGGATGCTCTCTAATAGCTTTATATCTTATATTGTGGTGCCCAACACTGCTCATGGGACACTACGTGAGGGCACAGCAGCATGGAATAGAGTAGGACAATCATGTCCTTTGACCAGTTTCTGATACTTTTGCAGACACTGAGTCCAAAGTTGCTGCAGATGTACAGTATTTCCCCTTGCCAGTGTTGAGATGACAGAGGTGAGTGCTGGTTTGCACAACAAGGTGTCCTTGTCTGTCTTAGAGGACACATTGCTGAAATATGCTTAACTATTTATGTGCTTATAGAAGTTTTCATGCTGAAAACCCACCTAGCATTTGACATATTTTTAAACTTGTGAGGTAAGGATGTGTTTAAACTATGTGAGGTATGAATATGTTTTATTGTTCCTGTTAAAAAAATAAAGATCGCTTTATATTTTTCAAAGTACTAGAACATTTTCTACCTTTTTTTTAGCTTTGTCTTACTGTTTTTCTCAATTCTAAGTAGAACTGGAAGCAAGAAGTTGCACTAGAAATTTTAGAAGCGGGACAATTGTCATGAAGGTTTTAGGTCAACTGTAAAATTTCAAATTATTGAATTTTCAAATGTGCTTAGTGCCATCAATGATGCAAAATCTTGAATGTCCCCCATCCCATCATTTGCTTTGGGTATGATGCACATGGAAGCTGAAGGAAAAAATTCCAGTTCCAATTAAGGGAATAAATGGAAAAAAGAAGAGAGCTTCTATCTTTGAAAACACATCCAAAGAAGCTTAAAAAATTGCTACTGTGTTTGAAGTCTGACGTATGGGGGCTTTTGCAATTTTACATTACACATGATAAAGATAGAAGCTAGTTTTTTATATTGCTGGTCAGGGAAAATTTTAAAAATTAAGCCAGTGCTAAGGACATGGTTTCTAATGACAAAGCTGGCCATTATCACTTTTTTATCCTTGAGAAATGGCTCATAGATGGTGCTAACTGGAGTCAATTACTACCCAGTATCTTGTGCTGACAGATAGCCATTCTGCTCTGGAGGGCACTTGCAGAGAGCAGAATTATTTTTAGTTGTAGATACTTGGGAGCTTCAAGTCATTTCCTATGAATCATGTGACATTAAACACCTGCGGCAAGCTGCCACCTCTGACAAACTCTTTACTGTGACCCACGAGTACATGCACAATTAATATCAGACTGTACATCATTAAATTTTACTGTCTGTCTGAGTTCTGCCCTACAGGCACAGAAAGAAGAAACAACAATGATCCTGCTTACCCGTCCAGGAACAGCTAACTTACTTCTGATATGTCTTCCCCCGTGACTCATAAAAAGACTGTTAATTACATTGGTGATATATCATCATACTTTTTTTTTTCCCCCTAATAGGGACTTCAGTAAAAAATTACAGCTATTTATATCAAATATTACTTCTTCCATCACTGACTTAAATTTATGTAATTTAATTTACTTATGCCTCAGTGATATTTTGAAAATGAAGTAGCTCTGAAGTAATCATTGAATGGGACTCAATTGATATTCTATCAGAGTATACTGCACCAAAAATCTCATTCTCTCAATAAAGTGACGCTCTCAATATAAAAAAGTAGGAAAATTGGACCTTTTTACTTAGTATGAAAAAGACCATGCAGTTCAGATACCCTAGCAAAGTAATGTGCTGAAGAGGAATGACTGATGGAAAACTAAAGGTTACTTAAGGGTAGGTGTCTTCCAGAGAGGGAGCTCTCATTGACAGTGGAAATGCTGCATATTTTGCATATTGAATCTCTCTCAGAATTGATGAGTGCTACAATTAATTCTCATTATTTTTGGCACATGTTCAGAACAGTTGTTTTCCTTCTCATTCATCTACAGACAGCAGCCAAAATAATATTTTAGCTTTCATATTTCTTTAAAACTTGGTCTTTTATTTGTCTAAATGCAGACCTATCTGTCTAGGCCGCATCTGCACTTTTTCCACTAGCTAGTGATCTAAACTTCATCCACCTACAAAGTCATACAGAGCTTTTGTCTGAATTTAAAAGTAACTATATATGGGTCTAGATAATGACTGCAAGATCGAACTTTATGAAAATTAATGGACTAAAAGTTAATTTTTAAATTTTTATTTTGTTAGATAAAGTAATTCCTTATTTACACGAAAACATTTTCTGTAATTTTAAACTGACATTTTTCAGAGAGCCTTTCAAATAAAGTAGTAAAGTTTGTTGTAGCAAGGAAGAAAATTGCATTATCTTTTGCATAGGCAATTAAATATTTCTCACTTTAAAATAATTTTTAATAGTTTCAGAACATAATATGAGATCCTGAATAGGCAGACACATATATAAGCAAAGGAAATTTTTTTCCTCCAATGAAGGTAAATATTTCAGAGAAGGAAAAGTATTAGTATCACTGTAGTGAAAAATTATGATTTGAACACAGTGTGTAGTCTTTTCACTTAAAAAATAAAGCCCTTATTCAATACAGATTTTTATATTCATAACAATATTCAATATAAGTCTACTAATTAGTGGAGAAATGGAACGTGTACACTATGCAAAATTAAAACTCCCTTTTCTAGACTCTTATCAGTACACATCCATAGAGTCCCATCAAAGTGAGGTAAATTCCACTTAATTTCTATTATTTTAAATTACTATTTTATTGTTTGATTGAAAACAATACATATCCATGCAGAATTAGCCATTTTGGATGTTGCTACAGTATATCAATTCTACCTGACCAACATCAATAAAATAGGTAAAATAGATAATAAATTTCCTTACAGACAGCATACAGTGTGGACTAATGCAGCCAAAGCCTTCTGCTGCCATGATTTAGTCAGGCTATTGTGCCTTCTCTTTGTCATTAAGAGGAAGATATTGCATGGTCAAAAGAAAGCAATTGCTCCCCAATTTTTCAAAAAAAGGAGGGGTTTGTATTAGGCACTTTCTTGAATCAGGTCTCACAGTTTGTGACAGAAGCAGAGTGGTAAAAATGATAGTAATGGTTATTATAACAACTGCAAGTAGTGTTGTTTATACCTCTAGTGTGAATTTTCCTGTTGCTTTTTCCATCAAAAGACTATGTAGAAAAAGTTGACAACAGGGAATTTGGTTTTTGTCCCCTCCACACCAGGGAGAGAAAATTCAGCTCCCTTAAAGCTTTGTCAGGGGAATCGAGTGTATTTTTTAAACACTAATGTTATTGCATAGAGACTACAAATGGTTGCATTTTCAGAATACAGTATATAAAGGGTTTCTAGAACCAGGCCTGGAGATAAGCTTTGTGCGGGCCAAGCGTGTGCCATATGCAGCAGCTAGAATATCACCTGATATGAAGAGGCCTCGGCGTTACTCTGCTCCTTGGCACCAGCTGTATTCCCTGCTGAGGTAATTTCAGTCCATTTGATAAGCGGGAAAGGACAGCTTCCCTTTAGATCAGGAAGCAGAGTTAACAAAGTCTGTTGCAAAGGTATCGGAGCCAGCTTGGCTATGGGAGGAAATAAAACATTAAGTCATTTCTGATATGACTCAGTTTATGGGTAATTGGTAGTTACCCTCTAAACTACCTGGCACTCAAAAGATAACATATTCTAAATTTCTGGCAGCCATTAGAATGCTAATGTTTAAGGTTGGCATAAATTAGACTTACGTGAGCCAATCTATTACACACTACTCTTACATACTTCAGCTGAATCGCTCATGTTTTTGTTACTGTGGATTGCCTCTTTCTCCTTTATTGCTGTGCTCAGATACAGATGCATTTTGTTTTAATTAAGTCATTACTGCTATCTTGAAGATCTGCTTAGCACTTTCAATGTTCAGCTGTTATCTACATCTGTAATCATCATCTCTATAATTAATGTTATTTTTATGATATTTTAATGTGAAATCACTTTGAGAAAGACAGCCTTTAGCTGCTAATATAAGCTTTAAAGAGATAAAGCTCCAAAGGCTGGAAATGACTGTGATCTTCAAGGCTTATTAATGACAGCAACACACTTACAGCTATGCTAACATATTCAAATATTTTCAGATATTTCAAATTGAGGATCATTGCTGTACAAATTTGCCCAAGTGGTTCAAATTTCCAAAAGCTCTCAAAACACAGGAAACCTTTTGGCATAATGTGGACTTAGAGTGGCACATGAGGGACGATGTTGAAGATTCAATAATTTCAAATTACCCTTGTTCCTTGGGTTTTCTTAACACAAAAAAAAAAAAAAAAAGAAACAACGGTCAAGCTTAGATTTTGAAATAGAATAAAATAGAGGATAGAGACAAGTCTCTGACACAGTATCTGAAAAAAAAAATATTTAGAAGAGGAACTTTTGCCTCTATGATCAAAACTGCCCTTCATTGCATAACCACCAAATAATTTATTCAGTTTTTTTGATTCATGCTTACTTTCCAACTATGCAGCTGAAATTCATTGGAAGTATGTACAAAATGGCAAGAAATGGGATGCAAACTGTGCATGTCTACTGTCACAATTATAAATGATGCAAAAATGTGCTTACCTTCTATAGTTGGTTCTTTTCACTCCTTTATGTTTCTCCACAAAAGTTATTTTCACTTTCATTTACTTAGCCCCATATGCCTAGGGATCTTTTCCACTCCTCCTGAGCTGCTGAAAAATTTTTCTTAAAATATTCCCTGGCTCATGTACCTTTTGATTGTATTAACTAGAAACCAGACTGAGCATTAAAACTGGTCTATAACATCTGAATTCATTATGTAGGTTATGTGGATATCTAATTTCAACTGATTTTATACTGTAGCTGTCCTAGAAACTTCAATCAGATTTCCCCTTTCCATTTCTAATATAAAACTGAGTATTAACAAATAAAAGAAGACAAAAATACAGCAACTTAAGATCACACAGAGAAGATCTTTGCAACCAGCCTATTATTTTTGAAACAATAGAAAAGTATCTCGTATTACCAAAGACTACTTTGTCTTTCCTGGTGGCAACTGTTTCAGTTTACATTAAATTGCATCCCTTTGTAAGAAAAAGCACTTGAAGAGAGAAAATTAGAGTATTTTCTTCTGAGATTAAAAGAGGCATTTTCTAGGCCACTGCACAACTGATATTAATATACATTTATTTTAAAATTTTATATTTCTCTACACTTTTGCTCACATTCTTTATATGTAAATTTCACTTTGGAATCTAAACATTATGAAAAAATAGACAATACTTTATAAATATATCAGTGAATGTGAAACTGTTTCAAGCTAAAATGGAAATGAAAGCTTTGAAAAAAATATGAGTGTTGTCTTCCAAAAATTACTAATTGATAGAATTTACAATTTATTTTGAAATTAAGTTTTAAGTTTACTAGAAAATAATTTACTGAACTGAAAACCCAGAAAACATTATGAGTTGTATCACAAGAAATGTTTTCAACTGCTTATCAAAATGGTATTTTTGATTTTTTTTTTTTTAATGACTACATAAGGAAGGTAAACTGCCTCCTCAGTGGAATATCTCTGCACCACTTAATTTCTCTATTAAACTTTCAAAGGAACAGGTAAGTAATGCAACAGCCTTTGCAACTGTTCTTTGTGCAATAACGAAGACATATTGTTATTTGTTATTCAAAGAGGTTGTTAAAAAAATATATTCCTTCAGCAAGCAAAGAAACCCAGATAACCCATATTCCTTCATAAGAAACCAAACTGGAATGTAAATTTTACTGAAATGCTCTATTGAAAGGAACTATTTTTACTATAACAAAAGCATTTCCCAGCGTGAGACCGTACTTTATTGTATTAATCAGTAATAACCATGTAACTGCTTTGTACTATTACTTAATGGTTTTCATTCTGAGTATTTATAGTAAAAAGTAGTAGGTGTTTTGAAAGTTGGGTGTCTCGGTGTGCCTGACAAACATTCAGATGGATAGACCTATTTTAGTCTATCTGAACAGGAAGCCAGGTCACTCAGTAAAGAATGGTCAATAAAAATGGTGAAATAGGTTTTCTCCCAAGGACTGATAGCTGGATAATTTGAGAAAACGATGGAGAAGGATCATGAAATACCTCTGGATCGATGGCTATTAATTTAAGAGCAGCACATTTCCTGGAATGAAACAGTTGATGTTGTTGTGTGGAACAATTACCATTTTCAATTAACTGACATTTCACATAGCTTTGAGACTAGAGGAAGACAATAACCCTCAGCACCTAATCTCAGCTCTGCTGTTAGGTGAGCCTTTTGTCAATAGTTCTGTGCTTTTATTTCAAAGGCAAACCCAATACACTGTGAGAAGCTACTTTCTTTGTCCTCAAACACTAAGAACTGCAGACACAGTTCAGGCACAGTTCAGATGCAATGTATATCTATATGTGCACATAGTTTTTTATATACAAAACCAAATGTGTATGCGTTTGTTTCTATGTATGGTTTTAAATAAATGTATATGTGCACTTATTCTGCCATTTCATTAACATGAGCAGCTTAGTGAGCTTTTATGTTTGTTATGGTGTGTCACAAAAAGAAAGGTAAAATAAATATCAGTGATACAGCAAGCTAGCTTTCATTCTTTGAATGAAATTAACTGGTCTGCTCATCAACACTATGTTTTTTATCCTGCTATATAAATCGCCATTTAATTTCCTAGGCTAAATTCTTACCACAGCTTGGGGGGTTCAGATAAACTTCTATAATGACAGAGATCTAGAGCCTTTTAAAACTGACTTTAGATCCCCTTAGAGTCAAGAATTCAAGGGGAGAAAAGAGCAAAGAGAAGAGCAACCAAGAAGAGCCACATGCAGACTATAAGTCTATAGCTGTAGCTGTTGTAATTTTTCACTAACCAAAATCTCAAGTATGAACTGATACATCTTTTCTGGGACTCAATTCAGTTATCATTGGTTCCGTCTGAGACCCAAATTGTGGGTTTTTTTGTGCCACTGTACACAAAACAGGTAAATGAAGGGCCCAACAAACCCCAAAGCCAGCTCAAGAAAGGAGGTGGAACACAGTAATGAGAGATGCAGCAGAGGATGGGACTGCAGCAGCCAGTGTTTACATCTGTTTAGGCTGCTGTGGAAACACAGGATTAGTAAAATATTATTTAAATAGTACATCTAGGAAAAAACCACAGCACTGTGCTAAATTCTTTGTGCTTTCAGTTGTTTCTGCTTTCTATCAACTGACTGTTTAGAATGAAAAGGATAAACAGTCCAAAGATCAAGCTGAGAACGCAGAGTGGTTCTTTTTAATTTCAGCCCTTTGAGAAGCACTATATACTTTCATGTTTTTAGACTCATAAAAAGGTTAAAATACATCAGAGATTTATTTGGAGTCACAATATGGGGAAAAAAATCAAACCCACAACCCAAAAATCATGTTACAAAAGGATAAAAATCATAAGCTGATTTGAAATAATTAACTGGATTGTGAAACTACAGAACTGTGTGAACTCATCCTTTTAGCTTCTGAATGGAGGAATGGAGATATCCACCGATACAAGGTTTTGTGACCAAGAGATAAGCAATTAGTTCTATGATGTAATAGAACAACTTTTATGTCCTTTTAATATATTGGGCTGACCTATAACTTGTAAAAACATTGGCCCTTGGCACAGTATAGAAACTGCAATTGGTGAAAAATTACATCAGAAAATGAATAAAATAAAAATATTAAAGAATAAAAAGGAATATAAATAAACATCACTATTTCCCTTAGAGATGGAAATGTTTTCAGTTTTGACCTCCTTCATTGAGTAAAATTAAATTAAAATCCTAATCATGAATGTTAGTTTCTTCTTAAAATAAAAAAAAACCCGAAACCTTGGAAGTATTTTAACTTCTTTATGTATGTAAAATAAATTTTATACTAATAGTTAGATACAGAATTGCCAGAAAGCATTACAAGTATTTATTTAGGCTGCAAATAGTACTTGAAAGAAATTTCCCGAATATTAAACTAATTTTCATCTAAGTCCATTAATCAGCATTATCCTAATCTTTAAACATGTGGTGATTGATTCAAAATATATATTTATTGAACAGTAATAATAAAACCTTTTCTTTTCTACGCTGTATATATTCTTATTTCAAAATTCTTTTTCTTTGCATCAGTGTGTGTTCAGTAGAATTCTATGTGATGGTACTAACACCTGTCACAAATGTGTTGTTCACAGTTGTGTTCTCTCATCCTCTCTCTAAGGAGAATACACATGCTGCTTTGTTTTGATTGTTTCCAGTTTTGTTTCTCTTCCAAGTCAGCAAGACATATACACTTTTACATTGGAGAAGTTATGCTGAGCTGTAACAGACTCTCATTTACAGGAAGGTGCAACAGAATTTGTGATGATGTGTAGCTCCACCAGGATTTAGTACCAGAATGCCTGGAAATATTATACCCAGAAGAAATTACTTTCTTTTTTGAAAGGTTTCTGAGTGTCAGGATAGTGCAAACATCAGCCTTGATTTTCAGCCTGAAATTCTTAGATACCACTGGCTTGGTCCATTGAACAAACGTTGAATATCTTTCAATACTTGCAACAGAAAATGGTTTCAATAATTAAAAGATGTGCTAGATATCCTGAAATCCACGTAGGGTACACAAATATCTGTCATAAAGTCCTTGGCAGATATTTCTTGCTGCACTTATTGAAAAAGAATAATGATCTTAAGGTTGTTGACTTCCCTCACAATAGGTGTAGTGCTGTTCCTGGGAATTTGGTAAAATTCACAGGATTTCATAGCAAAATCAAGGTGTCAGTTGCCTGAGAATTGGAAGACCCCTCTTCAGAGTTCAAGACAGCATCTACACTGGGGTTTAATACATATTGAGCACTAAGCTGAATGAGAATTTGTTCCTGCATGTTAATCTTCAACCCAATACCTCCAAATCCTGTGGTTTTTTTTTCTCTGAAATTGAGAAAGAAAAATAAAATCTGAAGCAAACTGCTAGAGGACCCTTTGCTTCCAAATGTTAAGCCTAACATCTCCTTGATGCCACTCTGTTTTCTTAGTTATTGCTGGTTTTCTGACCCTCCAGATTTGTTGTTATCCAGCCAGCCAATGCAAGAGAAATAGGGGAATTATCTTGAGAACTCTTTGAGTTGTGGAAAAACTCTATTAGATAAATTTACTCGAAAGTTATTTTTTAAGTAATTTTTACTGCAATTTCTTGGTAAAATGTCAAAGAAGCATCACTGATAGACTTTTCAGATTCTTGAATTGGAAATGCTGTTATATAATCACAGTAAAATTATTCCTAATTAAAACTAAATTAAAATTACAAGTAAATAAAGATATTATCCACAACATTTACAACACATCAGAACATTACAGACATATATGAAGGGCACTCTGTTTCACCTTTATCCATCTGACTTTCTGCCAATATTCATGGCTTTCAGGCATTCCCTCTTTCTGCACTAACACTTTTTGAATTAACTATAGATTAGATTTTCTTGCTGAATTGTGGTAACTAATCTCACTTTTGAGATCCTCCAAGGGTCCAGACAAATATAATCTTTCTACCTGAAACTTTTATTTCCTCCTTATTCAAGAGACAGTTTGCTTATTCTTAATTAAAGTAAGCATCATTTTACTCACTTAGGGATATCTCTTTGTTAGATTAGATAACATCTCCTGTAATTTAGTGACTAATTAATGTTTCCTCAATGAGTCATAAGAAAAAAATCTCATTTTTCCTTCTACTTTGCCAATGTTTCACAAAACAGGTTGAAAAAAGACTCTGATTTCATGTGCATAAGATCTAGGTATGTGACTTACTGATGACAAAAGAGGAAATACTGTTCCTTCTTCATGAACCCAGCTCCTTCCTTTTTTTCTAGTCTTTGTCCCCCTCTCCCATTCTGCTTCCTTCCTTTTTTCCTTTTCCTTTTCCTTTTCCTCTTCCTTTTCCTTTTCCTTTTCCTTTTCCTTTTCCTTTTCCTTTTCCTTTTCCTTTTCCTTTTCCTTTTCCTTTTCCTTTTCCTTTTCCTCTTCCTCTCCCACTTCAGCTACTGTACCTGACCTGATTTGGACTCTTCTGTGCATTTTCTTAGCTCTCTAAATCGATTGAAAACTAAACCAGATTTTTTTTAAACTGGATTTTTTTTTTCCCCAGCTGAATTAGTAATTTTGAGCAAACACTGGCAGTAGCTGCATGTATTTGGCATGGAGGAAAAGGTGAAACTGCAAAAGCATAAGAGAAAATGGAAAGACACAGGTGCAAAGAGAAAGGAGGAACAAGAGCCTCGGCTGCTGATAGACCCATGGAAGCACAGCTTCATTTTGCCTGTTTCAGGAGTGACTTTTGCACTGAACACTGTTTTCTGTATCATCTGGACATTAATGATATACTTCATATAAACATCTAAGTAGGATAAGCATATGCAACACTGTAGGATGAGCATATGCAACACAGATGGCTCTTGCTTGAGATCACCCACAACCAATTTGAGGTGTTTGTTCATTGTCTGTCTTCTAAGCTTTCTATAATTCTGGGTACGATTTGTCTTGCTTCAATTTACATGTCCACACTGTAGGCACCTGTGTGATAGTGAGCTTATTTCAGCCAGTTAATCGTAGGTATCTAGTAGTTTGAAGTGATATATTTTGTCTGAGATATTCACAGGCAGCACAAAAGATGTAAAGCCTACAGAGGTCATGCCATACACCAAGATGCTAAAAGTGGTACTAGTGACCTACACTTAGATAGCTAAATCTCATCTCCTAGCCCATGATTTGAACACTTTCTTGAAAAGCATACATCTAACCTTCATTTTAGAAATTTCAACTTTTTAGGCCCATTTAAGTCTTCTGTTCCTCATAAACATGAGGGAATTAAATGGCAAAGCTGGGAAAGAGATGCTCGATTGCTGTGATTCTATAATATGCTTTTTTTTCTTTCAACTAGCTGGGAAAAAATTTAGCTCAGGACATTTATTTATGAACATAAGTATACCTACAATATATATTATATGCAAACATATTGTGCCAAAACTTAACTAAGAACCTGTTCAACTGCACTTATTCAGGTTTTTATCTCACACACACATTGGTGTGTTTATATGCAGCACGAGGAGTTCTATGCTTGAAGCTAATAATGTGTGTAATATGTTGCAAAACAGAGATCACAATAAGCACTACTGTTTCTGTTTTGGATCTGTTTTGTTGAAATCTAAATTAGGATAAGGAATCTAGTAGATTGAACAATAGCTCTAAAAAAGCAACATTTTATATAAACTTCATGTTCAGTGATGAGGTCAGAGTTCTTCACAATATACTAAAATTTATCTCTTCCTACCATTGAATGCAAGTGCAAATTCCATATGAGACAAGAACAGTCACCTATTCCATTTCTTTATATGAATTTCAATTTCATAAGTACTTTAATTATATTAAGTAAGCTCAGATGTTAAAGTATTTTCAAAGTTTTACGTATTTTTAAAAGGCATTTAATCAGTTCCTTAGCAAGTCAGACACCTACTCCTGGGTTCATTTGTCAGGAGGATCTGATGTTCTTTGTAAATCACCATTTCTGTGAAGATGCATGATCTTTCTTCCTGTTATGATATTTCAATTCTTCCTTGTTTCTCTAACTAAATATTATAATTGTTTGGATGAATGTTACTTTGAAATATTTCCTCTTTATTGAGACTCATACTCTAAGTCTTTATGAAATTCCTGGTTAAAGTCTATATATATCACCGTAATGTTATGTCACAAAGGTCCTGATCCTATCAGGAATTCCTCATGGAGTTAACAGAGTCACAAATGTTCTGTTATTTAATTGCCTTTTCTCAAGTTTATTTTTACAGGAACAGATGTTATTTTTTCCAAGTATACACTTAGGGCTAAATCTTCCACTGGGGCCAAATCAACCAAAAGGTTATTACACAGTGTGAAAGAAAACATTTCCAAGGCACTAAATAACAGTATAGTTAATCTCAACATCAACAGAATTGAATTTTTTATACACAAATGGTTCAAATAAAAATGTGGATACATTTTTATTATCAGAAGCAGTTACATTTAGCTGCATGAACTTCTCTGAGATGATGGATTTGTACTGTTGGAACAGAGCCATATCTAATGTTACAAAGGCACTCCAGGTGTTAGAAGTAAAATTCTGCTCAGGAATTTCCCAGAACTACTAGAAACAAGAGGAGATGGATAATTTCCTGTATTACTTGGACAGATGTTTAGGTCTGGCTGTTCTGAAAGCTTGCGATTTTCATTTGTGTCACCACAAAGGCTGTATCCTCACGGGTACACAAGGAATTGCCAGTCAACACCTAGGAAAAATTAATTTATCAGGTCAGAGCTCCATACTGAGAATTAAGTTAAAAATGGGTGATTCTAATATCTAGGCCCCTTTATAGAAGAGATCAGCTACTACGAAGAGCCTCCTCACTGCAGAATTATTTGGAGAAAAAATTTGCGAACATGAAACAAAAACAAAGGGAGTTTAATCTACTATTTTAATACACTTGTGAGCTGGGGAAATAGACTCTTTTGTAAGACAATGTTGGGCATTTTGGAAAACAAAACGCACTACTTGCAGAATACAATTATGCAAGTCAAGACTTGGTTTAGCATTCTGCAAGTATGTTGAAGGTGGCAAAATACACAGCCAAGTAAATACTAATTGATCATCAGTTGCTTATATTGTCTTACAGGAATAGCCAACCTGTGGCAACAGCCTCAAACCTACACTGCAGCTCCAGTTCATATGGGCTATTAAAATACAATAGGCAGAGAAAATATGTATGGTTCAGCTTATTGTGCAAGTGTACACATATAAGGCACTCCATCATAGAAACAGACTGGCATGGCAACTGTAATTTATTGCAAGTCTTGGTACCCTTACAAGCAACTGGGCCTTTGAAGAAACCATCCAAAAGGACCTTATATATAAAAAGTCAGTGTTCTATCATCAAACTCTCAAGTAACTGCCATGGGAAGAAGCTGATATCCTTATTCATATTTTCAGAGGACAAAACACCTTACTTGATATGATAATAAAATTTATAGTTACAGCTGTCTTCACTTGTATGTAATAGTCTCATATTTTTTTTCCTCAGTGACTGAGACTTTTCATATCACTTTCCTTATATTGGAAATACAGCCAGTCAAGGACATCAATACCTAAAATCAAGATCTCATATTTTAGGCAGGCAGTTACCTAGATTCCTGCAGCAGTCAGTAAGTTCCTGCTGTGGTGTATTGAGAGAGTAAGGCACAGCTATATAAAAGCCTTACTAAGAATTGAGTCCAAAACTCTATCCAAAACAATTCTCCCATAAAAAACCCTCTGTTTACTATTTCACTGAATTTCCTAAGAAATTTAGACTTATGCTTATGAACATGCCTTAACCTTTAAAAATCTCACTATTTGTTTCCTATCTAAATGGATTCCATTAAGATATAGCAATGGGAAGAAGAATATTGCCTAACTTGTGCCTTGATTTTAGTGGCCTAAGACTGTTGAAGACAATTGTTCATTCCTTGCACACTCAGTCTAATGGCTTCCCTTTAATGCTTCCAGAGGGAGGATTTATTCCCCTGACTTAGATTATTTTGAGAATGCCTTACCTATCATCATCTTTTTATATATATCTATTTTATCAGGTGATGAACTATGCCTCAGACCAATATATTTCTTCCTACTGACAGCAAAGACAACTTCAGGTAACTGACTTTGATGTGGATACCTGCTCTATAAATTTGGTCAATGGATATCACCTTAGATGTTATTCTTCCTCTGTCTCTTCAGAGTGCCTAATACACATCAGCAACAGCTTCCTGTAGCTGTGGACATTTTTTTTCAAAGGGAAAGGTAGGAAAGGTGTTTTACCCTGTCATAATTAGCAATATAAATTCCCATATCTGGAATAAGTGCCAGATAAGCTCTCTAATGCCAATATTGAATCTCTTTAGCTACTATAATGTTTCATTATATGTTATATCCTAAAGTGGATGGATGGGGAGTGCACCATGTTCTGTTGGAGGTCAGGGCATAGTGGTAGGAATCAGGAGTCCAAACTGTCTACATATTGAAGACCATACTGAAGCAGAAAGCTTTCCTTTTCTCTTTCCACCTTTATGAAAAAAGTAAGGCAGGAACTGCAACGTTTTCTGGAACCTGATCCTGTCAATCTGCGTTAGGCATCCACAGCATAAGAAAGGTGTAAGGCATTTGAGCAGAAAACATGATGATTCAGACCCTAAACTTATTTCTTGACATATTCCTGTTCCATGTGAAAGGCTGATGTTTAAATATAGCAATATCCAAGATATCTGTGAGTTTTCAAGATATCCACTTAAGGCTACCAGGTTTTGCTGAGGATTCATGGGTCGTTCTTTAACTTTCTTGAGGTGAAGACTAGAGGTTCCTTAAGGTCACCCTGAGGTCTAATGGGCTACCTCAGGATATCTCAGATGCAATAAGATGCCACAGCTGAGGCTACTTCCTTAAATTGTAGACTTCGATTGATTTTGACACCTGGTTTACATGTATACATCTACATCTGGGTGTCTTAACCTGACATTTTTAAGCATAGAAAAGAATGGTGTTATTTTCAAATTTAGATAACATCCACATAAGCTTGCACTGAGTCTAATCCTAGATTCTTGTATTTTAAAATTTATGCATAATACAGATTCTGTATTGAGTTACATTTTTTTGTCTTTCTATTTAATTTGGTCTTTCTATTTAATTGATCTTAGTACCACACATGATGTGTGAATTCATTAGGGAAACAATGCAAAAGAAGATGGGCAGTCACAGATTGTAATTCTAGGTGGAGAACTTCCCTTAAAATACATGGCCTCAGTACATTCTTCTTAATCTTGGCAACAAACTGTATCATCATAGGGGCATTCTATCAAATCAGTTAGGTTTCAATTTATCATACTTTCCCTAACTCGGCTTTTGTACTGATCTTTGAGAGAAGTTAATCCATCATGACTTATGCAAACACATTCCCTGTCTTTATCTCAGGGTTAACCCCACTAAAATCTGGTGAGAACTGGGCTGTGACAATATATTGCCCAGTCCTTATTTTCATGGGATTTGACAAATCTTCATTTTCACTTTCTTCCTTTATGAGAAAAGGACCTTAATGGTTTTCTGAGCAGAAATAAAATAGCGTTCCTGCTTTACACTGTAACTATTGCTCCCCCAGCAGAAAGAATAACATTAAAACTGAAAATAGTGTTAAACCACTTTAGTACAATGTTGAAAGTGTTAGGCATTTCACTAACTCACTTTGTATTAAAATTAATTAGAATTTGGCAATGTATGTTAGATTAGGGGAATAAAGAACACTTTTCACATCTCACTTTCAAACTCTGCTGTTATTCCTTCACTTTATATTCTGCTTTAGATTATGTGCACCAAATCCTGTTTGTAGACTCAAGTACTTCCTCAAAACTTTCCTTTGACAGTAATAAAACCTAACTGCATTTACCAGAGAGGATTTAAATATCAAGACTGAGCTAAATTCTTATTTGTTATTCCAGATGGGCAGCTTCTCAGAGAGCTTACTCTTTATATCCTTTTATCTAGAAGCATTTACAAGTTTTTATCAGTCATAATTTCTAGAGTTAGAATACAATGGGAAGGAAGGCTTATATTTTATTTGATATAATTTCACTTGTCTACCTTCTTGAGAATTCTTGATAAATAAATAAGTGTCATAACACAAGAAATACTCCTTCTGGGAAATGATGACTGAGCAGGAAATTCTTGACACGTTGGTAGGTCTCTATGACAAACATATGAGATTTCTATAGTTTCAACAATGTTAATAAGTGCTTGCAAACACTTTATCCGTCTTTCATGGAATTTCATTACTTTTGCACTTGTCTTTCCCAGAAGTTTTCACGACTATTTAACTGAGGATTTGATTCAGAAATCACAGCTGTTCTTGTAAATAGACAAATCTGCATCTAAGTAATAAATGGTGAAATTGAGTAAATATCCACCATATGCACTCCACCACTCCAGTCAATATCATAAGCATCTCTAATTTAAACATAATCAAGTGTTTCTTTTGTCGTCTTTGTGATACAAAGCCTAAAATCAATTTTATCCGTCAATGGAACAGTGAAAAATTTAATCTGAACAATTTCACAGTAGATGATTTTTTGAGTTTATTTTTTATAAAAAGTGTAAGTAAAATCTGTTTCTAGATGTGATACTTCCTGCAGGAACTTTCTGTGACAGAGATAACTACATACCCATACTCTTCTCAATCAGTAAGATACCAGAATTTGCATGGTCCATTTTACTCCATTTCTTTGTATTGCTCAGTTGTAGGAACACTTTTCTGGATGGAGCAATGTGGAGTTTTTTGATTATACCTATATGTGAAGATTTTTACCCCAAAAATTCAGGAATAGTAGAAAATAGAAGGCAAGTATTTGATCGCAATGATATACATTCTGGTTTTTTCACCCAGTTTTGAAGACTCGTGTCATACAGAAAATATGTACATGCAGTTATGCTATGTTTGTATGTGTGTGTGTGTAAAACCCTTGTGATGTCCACAGTAAATTTTTAATTCCAATCCTAACATCAACAAAAATATCGAAAAGGTTTTTAAAAGGGTATCATTTCTGTGTTTTGTAAAAGTAGGAAATGGAGAAAGGAGGAAGAGCCTCTCTGATAGAAAAGCTGAGGCATGCACAAATACCTTCTTCACGAAGGTTCATGCTTCAGGATACATCTCAGTTGATCTCTGATGCACACTGGCACATAACCCTGGAATTTTGATTCCCTGGCATGGGAGCTCTTTGGGATGTATAAGAAGATTGCACCTGTGCAGGTGACAGTGTGAGGAAAGCACATAGCCCTGACAGAGGCTAATGATGGTCTTTGAGGCCCTCTTGGCTACTGGATCATCTAGACACAGCCAGAGACACATTGTAAATACTTTAGCCAACAATGGAAGTCTATCAATCACAAGATGCAGAATTGTAGGAAATAGGCTTCATCATTTCTGATGCTCATGGAGAAGAAAATTGCCTGTATTTTCTTTGTGAGAAGTTTGGTATTTTTGCTTTTACAGAAACATGGGATAATTTCTCTCTGTGTCGTTCAGGCCTCTGTGAGGCCTCTGTGAAAGGGACAACTTTACTTGAAATGCATAGCAAGCATCATTATGTTAGAAGTGTATCTTTGCTAAAACATAGCTCAGTTCTACACTTTTTGCATGAAATATTTTCCCCCTCTTAAAAGTTCAGTCCTTTCCCTCTGTTCACTGCCTTTTGTGGCAGCAAGCTGAAACAAGTATCCCCTGCAGTTTTATGTATAAAATATGCATAGTGTGAAGAAACATTTTAATTCTCTTAAGGATCTTTTGCTTTTGGCCCTTTGAAGAGATACTAAGTTTCTATTGCTGTGCAAAAATAGTTAGGTGAGTTAAGAAAATTGATTGTTAACATCACTGTTATACAAAAGAAAAGCAGCTCTTTTTTCCGTGGTAGATAGATCAAAGGAATATAATAATTATATAATCTGTGGTACCAATGTAAAACCAAATTAAGTCTCTCTATGCTGTCTATATTCTTTAGACCACACACAAAAACATTTTGAATTTTTTGCTTCCTGGTTTTCATGTAGATATTTATTTTGATTAGAGCTGAATAATTTTCTAACAAACTGACACTTTATATATTACTTTGCATGACCACCATCAATGCATTATTTCCACGTTTCCCAAACATTAGTTCATTTATTGTTATAAAATCCAATGGTAACAGAAAAGTATAATCTCTGTTTCTACAGTTGTGGCCAAAGACCACACAGTTAAGGATACATCAGACCCTGGAGCTGAACCAAAAACTCAGAGTCCCAGCCCAGCACCTTCCTGGTAACACTAACCCGTGCAGACTCCCTTTATGGTTGTCATTTCAAGCAACACTCTCAACATGAAGTGATAATTATGTAACTGTATTTATAACCCACCAAGAGTTACCACAACTTGAAAAAAGAAGTAATATTTTGTTTGGTATAAAGGAAACCCATGTCAGATGTTTCCATCTTCCTTAGACATTAAGTAAAAATACTTTCAGCATTGATGTGTGATATTAATCCAGTATAGCTGACTATCTGGAGTGTGTGTATATCATGACATGACTTCTAATACAAAGAGAAGAGGGCATTTTAGTAGATGGGCTATTTAATATAGCCACAGGTACTCTTACTTCTCAAAGCTTTTTATACCTATCCTTTGTGATTGCATTTGAGCTAAAGATCTGTGTTGTGAGATTATTAAGACAAGGTCTTTATTACGAAAAGAACTTAAGAAAGCACATCTGCAATACACCCTTTTGTTATTTTCTTTCCTATTTAAAGTTTATATGATTTTTACTGAAAGAATTGAATTTTTATCGATTGGGAATTTCCAACAAATTAAATGTTAATAATATATACACAAATACACTCATATATATATATTTATATATTAATAATTATGTATTACTATATATCTAGTAATAAAATGACTGTGTAAGTTGATAATGTCCAATTTTACAGTCAATGGAGAAGAACTGTCAGTTGATCATTCATTTTATCTCCTTTGGAATGAAGTTTACTCTTGAAATGACTGTGTCTTTCTGTTGAGAAAATAAAAATGCTTTTGAAGCCTACAGTTTTGATACTTTAGGAGGCCTAAATAGGGACAGATTAACTCTTTCCCTATCTGTAAAAATAGATATGCCTGATCGGGAAGAAATATCCTCATGTTTTTCCACTTCACTGTTATCTTGCAGAATAATATGTATCTTGGTACTGAATAGAAATACCTTTTTTTGAGCTGTACCGCTTGGCTGCAGAAAAGCACTTTATTTTAAGAAAAAGCAAAGGTACTTTTTAGCTATTTCAAAATTTTTATACAGTGTGTACAATACTTTAATTCTTCTGTTTATAAGTCAAGAACATTCTTCTCATTCAGAAAAAATTGCATGTATCATATAATGTAGATAATTTCATAGTTATCTGTTTCAACAAAACTAAAAAATAGAAATGCTTTAAAGAATGTCCTTTAGAGAGGACATTGGAGAGAAACACCCAGTGTAAATTTCATTATCTTTCTGTGAGAAAAAGAAATATTTTTTAATTCATTAGTTGGGTCCATCTGTCAAGCAATACTGAAAGGCAGCTCAGACACTGGGGACTCTTCACCATATTAAGATGCAAGTCATCCAAGGAGATATGGTTTATATCTCAAATTTGGACTGGAACCCCCTCAAACTTCTCATTAACTCTTGATAGAAAATTATTTTTAGGATATTATGAACAGGACTGGAGTTGTATTTGTAGTTTGGACAATATATCTAAAATTATCAGAGCACTGTCAAGGTAATTTAAATAAATGCATTTCATTTGCAAAACAATAGACCAGTAAGAAACCCACACTTGGCAACTGTGCTTTCAGAAACATCAGTGATCAGGAGGTGCAATTAAATTGTTTTAACAAAACCACAGTAACCTGCCTACAGCCTAAGGTAGGAAAGCATGTGTGTTAAAATGCAAACTGGAAATTCAATCCTTTCTGGCATTTTTGGGTCATTGCCACAGGAATAACCAAATGTCTGTGGCAATCCCTTACGTACTTTATTTTCAGTGGTATAGAGCACTCAGCACATTGGGCTCCCAAAACTGAAAGACATAAACAGAAATTAACCATCAGTAGTCAGTATCACCTTTTTTGCCTTATTCTGGGCCTGTGCAGATAGTGAAATACTCCAGTGGGAGAAACAAGAGGTAAAAATATAAAGAAGATATTTTTTTCTCTCTTGAAGGCTAATCTGAGCATAATTGTGACTATGAAAATCATGTCCAGTGTCCACAGGCATTATAAGAGGCTGTGGCATGTATTTCACCTTGACACCCTATATTGTAAAACTGTTTTTATTTTTAGTCTACTACATGTGGCTACAGTGCTGCCTTTCAACCAATAAAAGAAAAATACTTATTTGGGGGAAAAAGCTTTACCAAAATTTTGACTGGTCAGCTGGGTGATGGATATTTTCTTTACCCTGCTATTGCTGGTGTACATATATGATAAATAATACATCTAGTGTTATGTTTTATGAGTATTTAGATATACTTAATTTATTTTTTGATCAGCTTTCAAGGTGTTGTTTTACAGAAAATTTGTGTTGTATATTTAGGCTTTCTGCATATTTAATAAACTTATGCCTGATTTAAACACTTGGTGTTTGGGTTAGTTATTATTAGTAACTATATGTATATATTACTATAAGGTGTAATGAATGCTGTTAATCACCTTGACTTTTTTTCTCTGACTCATCAGTTCTTAGAAACCAGTGGTACTGAACTCAAACTAACTACTTCTCAAATGCACTTAAAAATATGTGGTGTCTGATAAAAGCCAGATGTTTCCAGCTATCACCATATATACTCTATGTGCCATGAATGCACACCTCTAAACAGATTTTAAAAAACGTATTTGTACTTGTGTTATGCTTTCTGAATATCATTGCCAAGTAAATTATGAAATGAGTTTGTTAAGTTGTGATTAACAGATTCCTAGCCTCTTGGATAAAGATTAATGAGTAACTTTACCAAACCCTGTATTTTTTTTTAAATTATATTTATGTTGACTACAAAAGAAACACTGAATCAAAACCAACTGAAGAAAAACAACCCCCAACTTAATCTACTGCAAATATTTTAAAATCTATGCTTTCAGCTCTAAAGTTTGCATCTTCTAAGACTTATTTTTCAGTTATCTAAACACTATCAAGCAACACACAGCATCTGCCCTGGCATACCTGCAGCTTTAATGTTTTATGAAGAAGACGGTCATTCACCAGCTCTCTTCAGCCATTTGTGTTAAGGAGCTTTATAGATCTGTTACATTAGGGAGCCACATAACTCTAAGGCAATTTAGCCTTATGTTAAAGTATTTTATCTCTTTGCACTATCTGTCATAAGGTAGAACTCCATAAAGGAAGGTGACTGCAATTCCCAGGGATTTCAAGGACACTTACTGTCCTAAATAATCAAGGCATTTGTGTCTTACTTGGTTAAGCATTTTGGGGTATACTTTAGCACTCTGCTGAATCAACACCTAACGTCTGACTTTTCCCCATTCACTTTTTTTGCCACTTAATTGTCAAAAGGGAGAACGAGTAAGGTGATTCCGACTTTAGGCAAGGTTTTTATCAAATAAGGATAGAACAGAAGGAGACTGGCTTCTGTAACTTAAGTGTCAAAATTTAGGTAGGATGAAGTTTCATGAATGTCAAGCAGTAGGGATCTGCTGAGTTTGTATCTTTAAGTAACCCCTTCATCAATAGAAATAGGCAATTTTGATTTGACAAAAGCAAGTAAATGACTCTGTACTTTTTTGATTTTTTTTTCATAAAGCCATCATTTTAAGTAAGGAAGCAAAGAAGCAGCAAAACCCCATAGAAATATTGAGTTCCATAATGAAAATTTTGAGTTAGCTAGTTAGTTAGTTATTTTAGTTATTTCTTTCCAGAATAATATGTCTTCAAGCAGGTTAATATTAGTAGAGATTTGCTTTGAATACTTTTCTGCTAAGTGATATTTTATTCAACACATTCATTTATCCTCCCCAATTTCATCAGCCTAAAGAGTAATAAATACCAGATTATTTTTCCTCTGCATAGCACACATGTAATTATTTTTCATTCACAGTTTGCTAACAGTATAGGTTTTTAATGTAGCCTCCAAAGAACATCTTTGGCAGGGAAATCAGTATACATAGCTCATTACAGTAATCTTAGTTCTTTAAAATTAGCCTTTCATTAAAAAGCTTAGTTCCTGTAAACAGCATGTATTAAGAATATTTTAGAATAATCTATGTTAATTTAAATGGTGGCAAGGCAAGGACTGCAGACATACTGAAATGCTATAAAATAAATATTAAGGTTTACTGTCTTCTGAGAA
Organism: Dicaeum eximium; assembly: GCA_013396995.1. NCBI lineage: Eukaryota > Metazoa > Chordata > Aves > Passeriformes > Dicaeidae > Dicaeum > Dicaeum eximium. The sequence continues at coordinate 2,621,883 of VWZP01009370.1, forward strand.
TAAGAAATCAGAGAAGCTTTTATAAAAGATTAAAATGGTCATTATTTAGTTCAAAACCCAACATTACACTCAGCAAAGGTTTTATCTTCCAGTATCTGAACTGTGATGAAGTCATTGTGGTACTCAGCATCAATATTTATTATGCTACAGATCTAATAAAATATATAAAATTTAATTGAAATGAGCAATTTTTCTATATGTTTATCATGATCATAGGCTTTTAAATGATCTCAGAGACTGCTGAATACAGTTCCTTTGTGTTACAGGTACACCATCAAAAACCTGTTAGGCATTACACGGAAATGCATTAGATTTCCAGTTGCTTCTACTGCAAGGATATACTGGAATTCTGCTTACATATCACTTGAAAACCATCTCCTAAAATTCCAGACTAAATTTATTCTTGATCAGTGACAAATGCTTGTTCTTATTGAACACCGTCCTTTAGCTTAACATCTTCCTCTCTCCCCTAATTAGTGCTTACTCCCCTGATGTCTTTGTAATGTAACTATATTTCTTCTCCTAATCTCAATTTTGGTAAGGTTAGTAAATTAAATTCATTTACTCTCCTCTCATAAAATAAAATTGTCTTTATTCTCCTGATTTTGTCAAAAGCCATTTCTGCATATTTTCTTTTTAAAATTAAACTTTTTAAAGTAAGAATAAGCAGGAGTACACGCAGGACTCTAGATGATATCTTATGAGTACAATGCCTTGTATTACAATATTTAATAGAAATACGAGATTTTAATACAATTATTTCCTCTAATTACCTTCAGATTGCACTTTGCTATTCGTAGGACTAATCTTCATACCAAATATTTTTCTGTTTTTTCATTTCCAGCTGAAAAAGTCTCAGTTTATAGCGAAGCATGTTCCTTATAGATATGTCTCAGTCCTATGTTCAACATCATTAAGTTTCATGACATTGTCACTGCTCAGTTCCTCAGGGAAAGTAATATTCCTACTGTTTTATACATAAATGGTGCTTCCAACTCAGGCAGAAATTTCCTGAGAATTTTCCTGTATATTGTATTTAAATTCGTACTTAAAAAAATGTGTAAGCTTAGTCTCAACTGTAATCTTAAGAAACCCCACTGTTAACACCACTTTTAACATTTCAGCTCTGTATTTCTCCTGATGGACCGGTTGCTATCACTATTATTTTCAGCTCTTTACCAATTTCATAATATTTTAATTAATCTCCATTTTTCCACCTTGAGATATGGACTCTCGTGTGACACTAATATATCATATTGCTGAAATCCAGATGATAAAGTTTGCTGCATTTTCTTGTTTTAGAGGCTCAGATGGGATAGATATAGATAGATTAGCTATATATGAGATACATGATGGTTTATATATAAAATTAGATTATTCTGGCATTATTTATATTTGTAAATCAATGCAGTGTTTTTTCTTCCTAATGTAATCTAAATCTTATGGAGGATAGCCTAGTGAGATTGCCTGGGTTGCTTATCCTGACTTTTTAAGCATTTTCCATTCTTCAGACATAGGATAATACTCTAGATTTTAAAATTATTCTATTCAAACTTCTTTTGGTTTCAAATGCCACTTGTGTCAGAATAGTCAGTAAGATACAATTCACTTTTTTGGAGAAAACTAAATTTACTGCATTGCTCTTCTGTAGGGTTATTTCTGTGTTAGTACTGGTAATTTTCATTTCTATACATTTATTCATCTTAACTGTATTGCCTTTTTTTCCATATCTAACATCAGCTCCTTGGTGGAGAGCAGGGACGTATTGCAGGTAGGAATACACGGGCGCTGATTTCCAGATTACACAGCAGGTATCAGATGCAAGCTGCCCAAGTCATGAGAAAAAGGAAATTTCATAAATGACAAGTGGAGAGTCCTGAAGCACATAAGGTACTGATGGAAGGAAGACCATGACAGAAGGAAGAAAGCAGCAGGAAAGAATTAAGAAATACATATTTAGGAAATATGAGAATTGGCTGATATGAAGATCAACACAGACATTTGTTTGGCTTGCACAAGAAGGAGAGATTTTCAGTCATTAAGAATAATCTTGCAAAGGCCTATTTCTAGATTTGACCTTGGGTACAGCAAATAGCCTTATATTAATGATACTCACTTTAGATAAGACACTTTAAAAGCAAGGAGCTGAAATAGCATCAAACAAATCACTCTGAAAGAAAAGACAATGTCCCTGTTGTTAGCGTCTATCAGAAATAACACATGTAAATTACTTTCAGATTTTACTTTCTTTAATTGTGAACAATGTTTAACATGTTGCATCCCCTGAACAATAGCTTAAGAGATTATTTGTGTTTCAAATATTTACCCTAGGGTGTTTTTATTTCCGAAATTGGATGGTTATCAAACACTGCAGGTGTTTTGTTTGCTTGCTTGTTTTTTCTTTGCCTGGTAATAATATTGTGCTTCAAGCATTAGCAAGGATATTTTGTACAGTATGCGCTTCCTAGTAGTTTACCAGTTATATGTCTTTTGGTGAAATTGCCAAATAACAGCCATTCAGCTTTTTTGTATATTTTCAGAGAGGATGTTTGTACCTGGGCTAGTTCCCTACCAAAAATGCAAATTGCATCTTGAGCTGCATTTTTCTGACACATAGCAGGTACCTTGTTCAGGATTAAACAGGTTTGGTTTTGTTTTTTTTTTTTTAATATATCTTCCAATTGCCTATAAAGCCAACAGGAGTAATTTGGTCCCATATGTTCACCTCCCTTGTTTAAGTATGTATGTGCAAGATTTCCATGTGAACTAGCTGTCCAATCTTTTTTAAGGGTAATTGGATATTTGTTCAGGAATACAGTCTCAATGGTGCTGAGATGAAAAAAAAATCTAGGTGTTCTCTGTAGAATAAACCAAGTTCTGCTTTTGTGCATACTTTAGGTTGCATTGCATAGGTATTTATCATCTAGAGAAGAAACTAGCCCTAAATGACTGTTGGTCTTGTATATCTAATGAGGTACCTTCATGCAAAATTGCAATTTTTTTTGTTTGGTATAGTAAGATTGTTCAATCATTTTCATGTCAATTTGTTGCAGAAAGAAGAAGATGGAAGAAAAAAAATGAAATATTATCAGCAGGTTAAAGTGTGTGGAGTGCTCACAACAAAACCTTAGTGTCAGTGTCAAGCCTGAATTAAAAGGTTTGGCTTTTTTTTATGTCCATCCTGAATAAACAAATATGAACTGTATACCTGCTTTGACAGAACTAAAGCCTACAGAATCATGAAATCACAGAATGGTTGATGCTGGAGGTCATCTGGTCCAGCTGAACTTCATGAACAAATAATGGTAAAGGACGAAGTCTTTGTAAGTTAAATAAACATTTTATTAAGACATGAAAAATGGGACCTCCTACTTGAAGCATTATCTCTTGCCCAACTTCTCCCTCAGCACTGAAGCAGGACATTATTTCAGCAAGAGCTAAAAATCAGCTGTTAATTTTTGTGGCAGTAGGAAAATGTGCTCTGGCAACAGAAACCTGGGAGAGGGGGTGGGCTTCTGGGTTGCAGAGCTGATGTCCAACTGCCCAGACATCTAGAGCAGGCAAGCTTTATTTTAGTACTTTTTCTTCTACATTGCATGGCCAGGCTCTGGACACTGAGCTCAAAAATCCCGCGTGGAAATCCAGGCTCAAAGTCTGGAATTACTTTCTGTTGTTTTAGGTTTCTTCAATTTAAAACAAATATGTTTAGTTCTTTCAGTATCCTTTTTAGAGCATAATCTCCTCATGCATTTGACTCCCATGTTATCAGTAATAAAAAGTAATTCAACAGCAGTTGGATTTTATGTCTGATTGTCAGAGGGATCTACTAATTTAAGATTTATTAATTTGGAATAATTTATTCAAGAGCTCTCTTCCCACCTACTATTCTTACTTCTATTCTCCCCACCATGGATTTCCCATCTAAATCCCTATGTTTTTGTACATTTTAGCCTGATGTAATGCATTAGTCTTAAATCTTGGATTTTGTCTGGGCTCCAGAAAAATATACCTTCAAGCACTGGGTGCTTGGACGTGGATCTGCCTATCTTAGCATAAAGTTATATGCATGCTTTTTAAAGACAAATATAAGGTTAAGATCCATAGTACAAGTAAATAATACTGAAACCTTGTATAAATAACAGCCAAAGCAACATCAGAAGAGTATAACTGAAGACCCCTGACTTGAAGACGTTTTGGGGTGTGAGGTGTGGGGTTGGTGGTTGCTTTGTTTTGTTTTCCAGTACTGGAAGCATTCCACTATGACAAAGTCATAACAGTCAAACACAAATTCCCTTCAAAAGCCATGGAATTGTAATCTATATAGGGATTAAATAAGGATTGCCTCTCTCCCTGTTTGGATCAGAAATCCTGAGTTGTAAATTAATATGAAAATAGATAGATGTTACACTATGATGCATGAGAGAAACTGACGATCTTGGAAGATAAGATTAACAAAATATGTATTTAAAATATAAAGTATAATATCCATTTAAAGAAATAATTTATTTTCTATTCTTTGGATCTAAGTATATTAATTATTATGAAATGAGAGTATTTTGAAATAATTGTGGAGCATAACATGTTTGCACTGAAAATAATTCCATTGTTATAGAAAAAATAAAATAATGACAAAGTCTTTAGGATCATGACATGACATTTTACCAGTTCTTCGGGAAGTGAGAAAAAAGTAATGAAATACTTTCTGGTATCAGAAGACATATTCTAAAACAGAATTAAAATACACTTTGGATCTTTTTGAGGACTTCAAACAAAAAGGGCTCCTTTAAATCTTTAGCATAAAAGCAACTCCTGAATGTTCCTGTTTGGTGGTTCTTTAGGCAACAGCATATTTCCAGAATATATACATTGTGGTTTTTTCCAGAAGTAGTAAGTTGTCAAAACAACATCTATGAAGAACAGCTGAGTGTGCACGGAACCTAAGTGACAGGAGGACAACTCTAAAACCTTTCAGACATTTGCAAAAGATTTTATTTCGAATAATAATAACAACACTTTACCAGCCTGTATAAAAATGTAAATAATATACAGATGAGGAAGCTGATAACAGCTGAAGTTCTGCAAGGCTCACATGGGTTCTCAAGATGTTTCCCTATCAAGGAAAGCTATTGCTCCCTCGGCTTTGCGTTTGGCTAATAGAAGTTTGTCCCTGATAGGAAAAGAAAATTGTCTTCAATTTATTTTAGTAAATACAATTCCCTTGACCTCTAGTGTTTCAGGAGGGAGCAATTGTATCGATTTCAGAAACTGAATTAATGACAACAATTTATATGCATAACTATCCTTTAGTGCATTTCAGCACAACATTGCCATTTTTGTTCGATGTGTTTGCAGTGTCCCCTGTCCTTTGTGTTAAGCTTCAGCACAGAACATATGCAGCAAGGAATTGGCTGAAAAATATTTAATGTTGCTTGGATAATACTTGCTGTTAAGTAGTTGGTTTATTTGGGAGCTCATTCCCAGGATGTTGATTAGAAAAGGTAAACATGCATTGCTTCATCTAGAAATATATACCAAGTATGTATTCATATATTGATATAGATATTCTATAGATATATATTCTATATATATCTTAAATATATATATATATACAGACCAACATATATCAAGCTAACATCTTTCTGCATTTACAAGCATGTTTCTATAATAAAAGATAGTCAGATGATAGGGATTGACAATGTGTGTTTCTTTCCACAGTAGAATATATCTCTATATTTATATGGCTAAAATAATATGAAGAAAATATTGACATAGCCTGAGGGTATTATGGAGAAAAACACAAGCTTGCACATTCTTTAGCTCATCCCATGTTTAAAGCTGAAAAAAACTATTTCATTTTAGCTGAGCTGACAAAAACAGTTGCTTTAATATTCAAATAATTGAGATTTTGGATTCCTTCCTTTTTATGTTTTTCTCTGACTGGAAAAATCCTAAGAATTTTCTGTAATGAACAGTTAGAAGTCAGCATAAATTACAATATGTGGTAATGCAAACAGTCACATTTTGTGAATGAGACACGATCCTCCTCAGAATTTCAGTCTTTGTCATTCTGTCCTTTTGCTGGTTCATTGTGTACTAACTTGAATGTTCTAATGCTCTTCACTTGGTTTTATAAACCTAATCATCTTATATGTTTGTAAGTGTATAGCCATCAAAATCCCATCTGTATTCTGACTCTTTCCAAAACCCAAGGCCTTCTTATCTGTTCTTGTCTATTTTCCAAAAATTTGCAATATAATAGAGGAAGTTTTTCTTCCCACAGAGATTCCTAGCATCCTTTCTGAGTTCCTTAACATGTTCCTTTTGACTTAGAAGTGTTGCTCAGGTATTCAAATCCCAGTAGAAGAGGTTATTTGCACCAGTGATTACATTTCAAGAGAGTCTCAATATTGGTCCCTAAAATCATGTTACAACTTAGACCTTTTTGGAGGGAAAGGAGTCCAAAAATCTCACAGAATCATTAAAAATTCAGTGTTAAGCTAAGATGAAACTCTATACAATGGTCATAAATAGATAGTCTTTCATACAACAGGCAGCTTTGGAAAAAGCACGAATACTTTGAGATGCTCTCAAAATATTCACATATTTCAGCCTGGCACTGAATTCTACAGAATAAGGATTATATTTCCTTAGGCATCATATCCAGATTAATTCTTCCTAGATCTAGATTTATGACTAAGATAACTGAAGAGATAAGTTACCTGAACTATGATTACTGAGGGATAGGCACTCTATTAAAATAAACACCTTCCCAAAAGATTCAGAAGTACAAGGAATGTACAGATGTGCATAGATTGTTTCCAAATAGTGCCTCAAGACAAAATGAGTCAGTACTCTAGGGATGATCATGCACAAACACTCTGGGTTTAAAATACAGATTAATTTTTAACATAGCCTCCAAAAATTACTTTTGTGCTAAAGATAGGCAATTTAAAATAATGTGCAAATGTCAGCTACAACGCTGTGAAGAAACCAAGTGAAACAGGAATTAGAATGGTGCATAAAAATACAAGATATTCTGGCTCTAAAATGAAGCATTTCAATAGATATTTAATCAGGGCAGTTAACCAGTAATGACATCAATTAATCAAGAAGTGGAAGCACATTCACCTTGTAACCCCTCCCCCACACCAAACCCATTACATTTTGAAAGAGATTGATAGTGTTTATTAAAAAAGTCAACAGTGTAATTTAATTATTATAAGACAATGTCAAACAGCTTGTGAATTCTGTGAGCATCAGAACTATGGCCCTTTCTCAGACAAAAGTCATGTACAGTTTGTAGACATTTTACTGCATAAGAAGTACAGAATTGGACACTACATGAAAAGTAGGAGCTGCATATTAGGGTAGAAAGAGATAGAAAAACAACAATTTTTCCCCCCCAAGGAAAATAGAAAATTTCTGGTCTTAAATTGTCTTTTTCTAAAAAACATGCCACGCAAAACTTAAATTTCTGTACTTGCCCAAACAGTTCTCACCATGAGACTCATTTTTATACAGATAATCAAAAGAGATTTTATAACAAAGCAAGAATCATTTTTCTGAGCCAAATATGAGATGGAGGAAGCTAGAATTTTAAAAAAGTTTACTAATGTGTCAGTTAAGAAAATAGACATACCTATAAAAATACGGTAGCACCAAGTGCCTCTGACAGAACACATGAAGCTATGTCAGTTAAGCATAATTTCTAAATTTCAGTTTACCACTCCAGTTGGCTGACATTTAATAATCCTTTCTCTCCTCTATACAAGTTAATTAAATCAGGATTCCATATTTATTTGCTCTTATCTTTCTTTGTCACAAAAACACTGTGATGACTTCTTAGGTCCTTCTGCAGTGTTTAAAGTTTTTTTACAGCCACTTATAACCAGAATGTATTCCTGTAACCCCAGAAAGAATAAGGCTCATGCAGGATTCTGATAGATAGAAGTGTTCAGGACCAAACAAGAAAGATAAAATACAGTCAGATAATATGAGCTTTACGTACTGGCATAAGAAAAATAAAATCTGAGTTCAAAAGAAAGACTGAATTATCCTCTTCCCTCTTTAGAAACTTCCTGTAATGTTTTATAGCTTGTAGCATTATAGGCACAGAGATACCTGATTAGCAATGCTTTCAGAAAGAAGAAGCAGGTAAGCAATCCATATTTACAGCTGAAGTGAAGATTTGAGTGCTTCATGAGAGGATCACTGGCTTAAATCTAAACTGTATTTAGCACTTAAAACATCCCAGTAATTTTCTCATTGGTCTCATGGCTAAACAAATAATGAGGAAGAAAGCCAAAGGGCTGATTTGGTCCTGGGGTGCATCACACACGGCATTGCCAGCCAGCCAAGGGAGGTGATTGTCCCCCTCTGCCCTGTACTGGTGTGGCTTCACCTCAAGTTCTGTGTGGCACAATGTAAGAAGGAGGGCAAAGTGTGTCCAGAGGAGGACAAACAAAATGTGAAAGGTCTCTAGGGCAAAAGTGATGAGGATCAGCTGGATTGTTCATCTTGGACAGGAAAAGGCTGAAGGATGAACTTATCACAGCCTATGACTGGCTGTTAGGAGGGAGGCAGAGCAGGAGGTGCTGAGCCCCTCTCAGGTAATCAGGGATAGGACACAAGGAAATGGAATGAAGTTACATCAGGGAAAGTTCAAGCTGCACATTAGGAAAGGGTTTTTCATTGAGAGGGTGATTGGTGTCTTGAAGAGGCTTCTCAGGAAAGAGGTCATGGCACCAAATCTGTCAGAATTCAAGGAATACCTGGATGATGCTTTTAGTCATATGACTTAATTTTAGGTAATCCTGCCAGGAGAAGGGAGCTGGATGCAATGATCTTCATGGGTCCCTTCTACCTTGAGATGATCTATGATTCTCTAGCTTGACTGAACAATTTTAGCTTCTAATTTTCCTGGGGAACAAAAGCTATTTCCTATTCCACCTAGCTGAACAGGTGCTACTGCACACCACAAAACAAATGGATAATTTGTTTTTATAATAATTTATAATATTTTTTGTTAATTTATAATTAAGGATGCAGAAGGAGCCCTTTGAATACAGTCTGACATAGAGTAAGCTCTAAAAATTGCCTCAAAAAAAAATTTAGGAGAGACTGAGCAGGCTGAATGGCTCTTTCAACCCTTTAAACAACTGGACTGCGGCTAAGTTTAAGATCATTTGAAGTCTAATAGCTCTTGGCAAGAAGTCTGACATATTCTTATGCAATTACAGTAATTTAATTGTAGTTATCTTATAGCATTAAAGTGTACTAGGCAATTTCCTGTAATAAGCTTGATTAAGATACCTCTCAAATATCTACTGTCAGTTGTAAGTCTGCTTTAGAAGGTGAATCATGCCCCATAGAACCTGTTTTTTTTCATTGCCTGTAAAGAGTATCCAGATGGTCAGCTCACAGGTAAAAGACTACTTTGAACAGAGATATACTTGGCTAGTTGAACTTTATTCTTCGTGTCTACAATACTTGTTTGTACAATAATGAATCTCAGACTTTGAATTAATACTTTGCTTTTTTTTCTAGTAAGAAAAATCAGTATTACACTTTATTATTATTTCCTTAAGTAGGAGCATCTCTATTTACAAATACACCACTTCAAGCCTCAGAATCATAAGGTAAAAAAGTAGTTTTAAGCCACAAAGAAGGAAGTACAACGTTGGGGCGTGAGTCACACTTCAAGGGATGGTGACTCCCCCACTTTCCTAGCATGTCTCTTCCAATGGTTTAGAACACTCTCTGTAAAGAAGTTTTTCTAATATCTGATATAAACTTCCCCTGGTGAACCTGATGCCATTTTCTCTCATCCTTTCCCTTGTTACTTGGGTAAAGAGATTAATACCCACGTCACTGCAAGCCCTTTTCAGGAGAAAAATTACCAGCTCCTTCATTGCTCCTCATAAGACTTTCATCAGATTTGTTCCTCTTCTCTGGATTTCCTCCAGCACCTCGATGTTTTTCTTATAGTGATGAGTGCAAAACCAAACACAGTAATTGAGATCTGGAAAGTTAGTTGCCAACTGCTTTAATTATCAGCTGAATCACAGCAAAGTTCCAGTCTTGACAATACCAAGGATAATATTTCTCTTTACAAAAGCATCTATGCAGAAATAAATTTTAAAAAGTGTTTATGTTCTTTTTACAAATCCCTTTCTCTCTATATCAAACACAGTTATCAGCTTGAGTCTCTAGAGTAAGCAGAATCTCTTTGTTGAGATCATCCTTGAATTTTGTATTGATGCTTTTTTTAGCTTTCTGAGTTACAAATCATTAGACAACCTTATTTAGAAATGTCCAGGCTCTTTGTTCTTAAGGTCCTATGATCTTAAGGTGCTCTTTTTTCATTGATTTAGACTGAATGAAAAAGATGTATATTGAACTCTTGAAAAACATTTCCTGTATTAAACCAGCTGTGAGTACAGGAAGCAGATTTTTGTTAAGAGTCTCTCAGGTTTTAATACCCTTGAGATTGAGGTGAAACTTGACCTTGCCAAAGGTCAGTTTCCTGTCTATCAACAAGTTACATGGATATTCCTGAAGTTCTACTTCTTGTGTTTCTCACACTGGTATCCGTTCTATCACTTTTCTAATTGTTGTGGTTTTGTTTCACATTTTCTTTCCAGAGGGATAGTCCTTTGACAAAAGTGTTGATATCCTTAATACGTGGGATGATGATAAAGGAGTAAGGCCAAGGCTGGGTTGGTCACTCTACCATTTGTACTTTACATTCATGATGACAAAGGCTGAACCACTGAAAAGCTAGAAACACCAACTATTGCTATTAGAGATATGTAGCATATTAGGAAAAGTGGCAGAAAATAATTGATAGGCACTTACAAGCAGCAATTCAAGAACCGTCAGGGTTCATAAGTACCCATGACAAGGGGCATTGATCTAGTTAGTAATGCTAGTTGCTTTCTTTGGATGTTTAACAGATATGGCACAATTTTTCTCTGATTATGTTTCAGTCTTCTCTGGGAATAAAATTATGATCTGTTATAACCCTGAAATGCTTGCGGCTCATCTGCTCCAGGATGATTCTGTTCTAGCATGAAACTGACAGAAAATCATGAAAGAAATAAAGAAACAAACAAACAAAATATTTCAACACAACAAACTAATCTTTTTTTTCCTTTCAGCTATTAAAGGTGGCCCATCAGCTCTTCTGGATTTGGTGTAAATTTGGTCTACCAAGGCTTTGACAGTCTAAGACTATGTGTTATTTGTGAAAATTGTAAGAGCTAGACTGAGACCTCTTTAGGATTTGCTACAAAATTAAAGAAAATTATCTTTTACAAATGAACTACTTTATTATCTAAAATTAATTTACTTCTTGCATAGCTATATTAGCAAAATTTTTATCTTTTACTTGACTTTTAAAACTGATTGTTTATAGCATTTTTGCATCATGGATAAAAGCATGGATTACAAGAGAGCTGTGACAAGATATTTGAAAAAGAAGCATAAAGAAATTAACTTTAAGGCAAGCAAGACATGTTTGCCCGTTGGGAAATGCTTTGTTTTACTATAGATCAGCACACATTTCATTGAAATGTATTTACTGATTGCATGTGAAGAAGACACACCATAGCTTTGTTTGTCTAGCTGCCTTTATGAATCTTATACAGACATTTGCAATGGAAATATGGGCAGAAGTTCCCTAACTACACTCATCCAGGGGGGTTTACACAAGATCCTCAAGGACATTTTCTTCTTCTTAGTCCATTCACTTTATAATTATTGTCAGTATTTTATTTTCTTTCATGTTCATTTCTATTGAGCACCGCTAGTTTCAAAAAGACACCTATAAAAATCTTAAGATCTAATTCCTGAGTAATATCACCAGTTATTGAGTACTGTGTGGTCATTTTGCATGTCAACCACAAGCATATTTTTTTATTAATAAACATGTTCAATACTCATGCTTTTCTTGATACCTTTTATTAATATTATGAAGAGCATGGGATATCTACACACTTCTCATCTAGATAAACTAATCCTTTGTTCCCTATGTTTTTTGTTGTTTTCAAAACTTCATTCCTAAACTTTTTACAAGTCTTTAGTGGGGACTTGTCAGCTTTTTTTTTTAATCCAAGAGCACTCTAATGGATATTGTGAATCATGGGTTCATTTTACAAAAGGCATTTCAGCTCTTTTGCAATGTATCACGTTTGTCTTCTAAATGCTCTCTACAGCTCTCTTAACAAACTCGTCAGGCTTTTTTTTCCCCTCAGGATTTCTTTTGAAGTTCCCTTTAAAAATTGGCATTTGCCACTTTTGTGGCAGTACCTTGGCAACTGCCAGGATAGTTCCAATAAAAGTGTCCATGTCTATTTTTTCAATTAAATGCTTAAAAATGTTAGGTGATTAGCATGTGGTCCTGGTAATTTGCTGCAGTTCATTTGTCAGCCTGTTGTGCAGTGTCTTCCAGTGACATTTTCCAATTTGAAACAAAATCTCTGCTGTTTTTCACATCTCATTTGAGACCCCCTCCAAGCTTCTCTGTGTGGATCAAGGAATAAAAACACCAACATTTCCTTTATGCTAAGGCCATGGATTGTTTGAGTGCTCCCTTATACTTGTATATTGATCTTAAAAAAACCCAGACATATTTAGAATGGCCAGAAGTTATTTGCAAGTGAATTTTGTAATTCTTTGGTTTAGAAAAGACAAAAAATATATGTAGCATACTGGCATACTGTGATAACATAATTATTTCTATAAGGCATGTTCTGGTTTCACCATGAAGGTTAAAAATGGGACATTTTCTATTAAAATAGAAACTGTAGCTGATACCTCACATTGGCAGTTAACACTGCAGTCCAGTACACACAAAGTAGCATTTTGTGATTCAAACAGTTTTGGTGGAGAAGAAGAAAACGTGTGTCTCTACATGTTACATTCATCCCTAAAGAAACTACCAACCAGAAATCATTTGTCAAAAATGCATTAAAAGCACATTCCAGGAGATGAAAATTCAGCAAACTATGCAAAGAAAATAAAACGTCAGAGCAAGCCCTCTCACTTTTTGACCCACCTTTCAGTCCCATCTCATGTAAACAAAACTTGATGCAGGTCAAAACATTGAAAATCCCATTCAGAGAAAGCTTCATTGGGTAAACATGATGCTTGCATTGAATACTTCTGTTATTTTTCCCTCATGTAGTGTAGTCTCTCAGCATGTAAACATATATGTTTATTTTTTCATAAAAGTTATATGGATGTATTTATTTCAGCTAAAAAATGTTCTGTTATTTGAATACTCCAGCTCTTCAAGGTACTAGCAATATGAACTGTCTTTCTTACCCTTATTTTTGTAAAAATGGCTTTTCTAGTCATTCTTCCCCTTTCACAATGTGAGAAAAGCTGAGACTAGATTCTAGCAACAGATGTTTCAGCTCTTTTGTAGTGCCAGGTAACATAAAAATCTCTGTGCACAAATATGTCAAACATTGCTATTTTCAATAATATAATGGGGAAAAGAGAACAAAGAGTCTCCAGTGAACTTATGTATGCATAAGCCAATTTTCAGAAGTGCTAGTCCTAAGGATTGCAGTTTGACAGACCTACTTATCTGAATGAAGTAAATATTTATTTATCAAAGATAAATTGTGAATGTATGATTCCTGACAATGGATGTGCTACAGTTCAAAAACAATTTCCCACAGGATCTTATTCACTGCTTTCAGACTAATAAGCTTCTTCACAGAAATGTTTCTTTCTACCTGTGGCAGTAGAAAAGAAGATGGTAAAAATAGAGCTTGCACTGTATTTCAAAAGTACTATTTGTGACTACTTTACAAGATCATCTTTAGTTCACCTATCTATGACACAGATACATGAGCTTTGAAAGATATTACTGAAGTCAATTAATTTAAAACAATTTTAATTAAAACTTGATTGGTTATGGTAGGCAAGTGGAAAGTCAATTTTTCATCTCCGTGATTTTTCCTCAGAGAGTACAGCAATTCTACTATACATCATTGCATATTTGAACACCACTGCTGTTTGATGAAATCAAACAGAATGACACAGGATAAAACAGAACCCTCTGAGATGCAACGTGCCTCAAGAAACCAGCAAATTTTTTTAATATAATTTTCAAATTATTTTAAAATTGAATGGGAAAGCTATCAACCCGTGCTTCAAGTGATTTTTTTTACAGCATTGACATATTATTCCAAAAAATCAAATTTTTCTTTTTTTTGTGTAAAAACCAAAAAATTAAATGCTAAATATTTTTTCTAAGATTCCACAGAGCTATAGAAGTAGTTTTTACCTTAGCAGATGAATGTTTTTTAAGGTACTACCTGAATTTAAAGCATGAAAGCTACTCTGATAATAGTTTAAGCCAATAATTGGTACTGAGACAATATTTGAGGTTCATTTCACCAAAACTTGGACAATTAACTAATTGGCCTACCTTTCTTTAGTGACTGTAGGGAGACCTGGACCTTTTGCATTCTTCTGAATGTCAAGGACAAAAACCTGACCATCTTTGTGAGACATCAGGGCTGGCACTGCTTGGAGCAGGTTGGACTGGAGAGCTCCTGAGGTTCCTCTGAGCTGAACAATTCCATTATTCTGATTAAAGAATGTTACTCCAAACCACATTATGTGAGGTTCCTTTTTACACATTGGTATTTATTATGTTTCTGTTTAGATTTTTCACCCTGAAGATGGTCCTGTTGCACCACAGCCAGATGAACAGCAGTATAAAAGGTAGGTCCTTTAAAATTGGTGTTAAAATTTTGGCAGCACACCAGTGTGTGTATTAGAAACAAACACTGAGAGTAGAATGGGAAGGGTTTGGGGTGAAACAACTTTTAAGCCATCACATACTGGGACCATATTGAAAATTATTATAAGCAGAGGCTTTGAGGGCTCTTTTCTAATCTACATATTGCACAGTTGCAATTGCCCTTAATTTGAAAAAGTTTTGTTCCTTGCATTTTGGAAACAAGGTAAATATCCTAGAGATTGTTAATGAAGTAATCAGAAGTACCTAAAAATATGCAGTTCAATGCTTAGTGATATGATAATCTGGTTTTTTAAAATGTGCAGCTATTTTGATGCTACCTACAAACATGCATCACTCTGGTTCTCAGAAGACACATTAAAATCTTATCATGCTTGTTTAAATGAATGCCTGTGTACAAAACAGTGTGGTGCACCATAGGACAATTTTTTTCCCTGCCAGGCAATAATTCATTGTGTCTATTTGTTTTAAACAACTACCTCTGAAGGAAATGAATGATAAACAATTTATGTGAAAGGGACCTGATAGCTATCATGGTCCTCTGGAAAATATGCTTTAATCACAGGTTTGTTTAACAGTTGCAGTTTATAAGTTCATAAAATGAAGGCAAAGTAATCTAAAAAAAATTAAAAGGCTGTTATACAAACCCATTATTCTTAAATTCTTCTACTGTGATTCATATCACATTCATATTCACATTTAGTTAACTTTCAAATATTACAATGTGATACCAGATTTTAACTGGTTTAGACCCACAGAATTTTTTTTATTTTTCAAAAGGTTTTTAACATGGAAAATAACATCATGTTTTTTCTTCAACATATTACTCATGATTTGTAATAATTCAGCCATTGTGTTAGTTTTCAGCTACAGAGGCTGTTTATGTCAGCAGCTTACATCATGTACTTTATATTACTAAATATTATGAAGTTACCATATTAAGCATTAAATTTAAAGTGTGTTTCCCCTGTCTATGCTTTCTGCTTTATTTATTTATGCTTTTTTATTTTTTTTATTTATGCTTTTCTGCTTGGTTTTTTTTTCTTTTTTTCCTCCCCTTTCTGCTTTAGCAAAACAGAAACACTGAAATACACTATATCATAGGCACTCTAAAGGAGTTTGAAGCACAAGAGAGAAAGCCTCCCACAAAGCTGCATGAAGCAATATGGATTGGAGGTTCACTATGGTTAATGATAAAGGAATATTCAGAAAATTCCAAAATTTATATTTCTTAGCACTTGAAAATTCTCCAACTTTATCCCCAAAATTGCAGCACAAGTTTAGGAAAAAAAGCTTTCTTTCCCCATCCAAACAGAGAACTACACATTCAAACCGTGCCAAAAAGAAACATAACAAATCTCTGGGTTTTTCCATTTCCCCCAAATCTCACACACAGCTGCTTTCCCAATTGTCTCAGTGAGACTCTCAGATTGCTTCTCACTCAATCCTTCCTTGACAGAACAGACACTTAAAATCTGTCTTCTTTCCATAAGACTGAGAAGAAAAAAACCCACACTTTTTTTCTTTGAATGGATGATGGAGATAAGTTATTTATGAAAAAAAAAATCTCAAAAATAAAGAAAATTAAAATAATAGGTTATGCCTAACCTAACTGCAATATCACAGTTGTGTCACAAACTATGAATGCCATCAGTGCCATTAATCATTAAGACACAGTTATTTGTACTTGATTTTTATGGCTGGCTGCATTGATAATAGTTTGTGTGATTAGCTGAAATGCTGGATGCTGGTGAAAGCAGAACTGTTCACTAGAAGGCTATCAGTACATTGAGCAGATTGTAGTTACTACTTCTAAATAACTTGCTTTCTGAAACTCCTGTTCTCCACTTCCTCCAGATTTTTAAACAAATAAACAAATAAATCCTGTCTCTGAATTTTATACTGTCACAGAGCAGGGGATGACTACAGTGAAAATTTTACAGGTGTTACAGAAACAAGAGTCTATCATGCCAGTTCATTTAAGCTCCACTTATGCTCAAAGTACTTACCAAGAAACTAAAAGTGAACAAGCCCTGCAGGGCCTATTCAAAAGCATTAGCAATAAACCAGCCCCCACTGTGTCACTTAAAAGTTACAAGTTCTAATTTCATGTGGGAGTTATCTGGAAAGTTTGTCTCTACTATGATTATATCAGCCTGATTTTATTCCCCTTGTCATACAAAGTCTCAATTTTTTTTCAGGCATAATTGGCACACATCCTGGGTCTGTCTCTAATCAGCACAATTATCTACCTACACCAATTTTCAATTAAAGGATCACAGTGCACGTGGCAACAGCATATTCTTGAAAGGCCACGGTCTCTATATGCAAGCCAGGAGTTTTGCTATCAGAAAAAGGGTATGCACTGGTTTTTACCTGACATTTTGCCTTTGGTGTAGCTCAGCATGTACAAGAAATATGAAAAGCAATCCTCAGTCTCTTTCACTGACAAATATTTAACAGAACAGCAGGGGCTGAAAGTGTTGGTAGCCTTGGCTCTGAATTGAAATGTCAGTAGTAGCTCTATAATGCAGCGTCTATCTGTTCACACACTTCAGAGAATGAAACCCAAGTGCTATCCTTGTAGCAAGACACTTTAACATTTACCAGAGCACACACATGGACACAGCAAAGAAACAAATGGCACCATAATGTTTGAATTATTGCAAGAGGTTTTGTGATATATTATGAGCTACATTTTCAAAGGTCAAAAAGCTCTGAGTACTGAACATGGAATTACAGACCGTACAGTACTACAAGTTAGCCAATTAAAGTGTTTTAATTAATACATATTTTGTCCTTCCACAGATGAAGTCTATATTCTAGAAAGTCAGTTATTGAATTTTGCAGGAAAAAGATAATAAATGCTGCTTAATTTTTCTTCAGGAAAAAAATTTTTTGTCTAGCAAAAAGAAGGCATTCCAAACAAGCAGACATTGGTTTAGTGCCATCTTGGTTTTGACTTGTGTCTTCATCTTGAAGACAAATCACATTTTTCTCTATGACATCCAGCTCAAGAGTTAATTTTTTTTTAATGTCACTCGACTAAAAAGACCAAGAAATCAGTGTCTTGCCTGCAATCAAGCACATCAAATTTCAGTCCCTGAACAACTCAGTGTGAATCCTCAGGGAAGATTGTCTGGAATCCCATCTATTTAGTCATTTGGGTGTAACCGAGACACAAGCAGTGTCTTCTGTGCTCTTGCCTCTGTTTTAACAGCTCATCTACATGGTAATTTACTTGCCTAATCCACTCTTGTGTACATGCAATTATTAACTTCCTAGGTTTTGATTTTCACTAAAGAAAACCATTCTGTAATTTCAGTTTCCCTGTATATTCTCCTCACAGTCATGTGCTTTGCAGCTTACTTCTGTTTTTGTTATGCAGTGTATCATAGTTTTTCACCCTTCATCTGAGCTTTAATGCTTTATTTGCTTCAGATCACCTGTGAATGAATTCTTCCTCCTTTCTGAATAAAAATCACATGCCTTTTCGAAAAAATAAATATAATTTTTCATTTTATCTTCTCTGGTATATTATTTAATGAATTATATACTCATACCTTAACTAGGTCTGGATACTTTGAGACCTCAGAAGTTAAAGGGACTCTGGGTTATAAATACCATATGAATAAAAATTTTAGGTTCCTACTGTCTCCTCTCTATTTGGTTTATTTGTTATGAAGATATTAGTTAATTCTGCCATGACCACCCTTGTACACACTTCTTTATTCAGCTGTGTTGTTATGATCTTTTAACAAATTAGGTTATTTCCTCTGCCTACTCCCTCACATTCTCTTATAAAATTTCCTGGTTTTATATTCTCCTACCTATACATTTTGCATGGACTTTCTCTAGGAAAAAGAGAAGCAATCCAGTAAATTTTACTTTTCCATAATATCCCCTTCACCTACTACCAATGTGAATGCTTCTCATCTGCCTTTTTAAAGAGATTTTATTTTGTTCATCTGAATTAAACTAAAAGATTTCAATGCACTGTTAAACAAAGGGCAGATGCTTTGAATAGTCTTCAGTTATGAATCTGAGTAGTAAATTCTAATGTATTAACTTAATATCACTCTGTGGCCCAGAGAACAGTCGTAGATTATGTAGATAAAATATGCATAGTTATCATGTCATCCTCTGCAGGTTTTTTCCCCCAATTTATTATGCTATATATTTTGCCATATATCAGCACACAATGAAAAAGAGTGCTATGAGTTTCTCCTTTTAGAGACCTTAGCAAAGTAGTTTTTAAACCTCATAGTTAATTCTAGCCGTTCTCTCCTTAAAACTAATATTAAATAATGAAAAGCAATCCAAAGCCAGTTCTTCATCCTAGATGAATGGTGAGTATGTACAAGGTTAGATTCAATTCTGTGCATTCAACATCTAAGTGCCTGGAGGTTGACTATACACTAATTATCTGTGCATCTATCACAGTCAAAGGGCATCTGGGGATCTATTCCATTTCTTTAATAGAGGCACACTGTGTAATTTGCCATGCTTGACTGTCACCATAGCTTCTTTTTCATACCTGAGGTCTGGCACTGTACCACAGGATCCAGGCTCATTGGCTCAAAGGGCTCTAAAGACTCCATGTTCAGGTGACCTACTTTAGGGATGAAGGAGTAGCTCTCCAGACTGTGCTGTGCACACCTGTTAATGTTTTCTTAGGTTCCACCAAAAAAAAAAAAAAAAAAAAAAAAAAAAAAAAAGCAACAGCATCATAGGAAGAGGGGAGAATGGATAAGGAAAGCACGATGTGATGGATAAAGAAAGCAGGATGTGATAGACATGACAGCAGAGGTATGGCATACTCCTCTAGAGAAGTAGCAGGGTCCAGGTAAGATACTTTAGGGGACCTCAAACTAAATCCCATCTTATATTGTTGATCTTCATTGGCTGCAGCAGGGTGGAGTGGGTTGAAAAATTATTGGATTTGCATAAGAATAATTTAATAAAATGAAGGAAGGAAGGAAGGCAGGNGGAAGGAAGGAAGGATGATGACTAGATTGACAAATGGTACCCAAGTATTCTGTTCCCCTGACAACAAAAAAAAAAAGGAATGAAAAAGAAGAAAACCAGATCTCTTTTTTTTTCCTTTTGGGTCTAATACCTTGAGTACTATATTCAGAAAGGAGCACAGTTAAAAAGATCTGTTATAAAAAAACATCATGAGAATGAAAAAATGTTAAGGCAACACCCAATTTATCTAGCAACATCTATATCCTTGTGTCATGGTGCTTTTTTTGGCTCTGGACATGGGATTTTCATGACACTATTCCAAGTTATCTCGCTTTTTTTGTCTGGTTAAAGATCAGTAACTAGCTTTCTGCTGCTCCATGTTGAGGGGGGATGAGATGAAAAAAAATCAACACACACTTTGCAGAGTTTGAGAGATTCTAGAGGATTTAAAACCTGAGCAAGAATAGTGGGGGAAGGAAAAGTCATTATTTATGTAACTATGTGATAGGTGAACATGTTCACAGCTTTCTTTATCTTTAGAAAACCTTGTATGTTTCTTATATTTGATAGGACTTCAGATAAATGTAGCTGTCAAAAAAGTAAGTGATTATGCTAGCATTTATCTTAGGTTCCTGGTAGATACAATGGGAAGTGTAGATGTTTCCAACTGGAGGAGACTATTCTTAACTCAGCAGGATCCCAGTATAAACAAGTCTGTCTGTAGTATATAACTCACTGTTTGCCTCTGTAACTCATACAATTACTGCTGTCAGAGCATAGCTCACATTTCTGTCCCTTTTATGTGCCCTTTACATTTGATTCCTCAGTAAGCACTCCCTCAAAACCCAGGAATTATTTTAAAATAAATATAGTTTATTCTTTGTTTTTAAATGTCATAGTTTTGTACCTTAATTTCCTGGTGAAAGTTGCAGTGTGGTTCCAGCTCACTATCTATCTCACACCTTAGTTTTGTGTCCAAGCTCTCAGATGTGCATCTATAGCAAATGTGCTGAATGATCACTTGGCAAAACTATCTGGGTTAATGAACATGACTTTTTTTCAAAGTGTCACTTTAAAATATGATAAAGATATATTCAATATAACAACATAACTATGCTTAATTGTGTATTTTAAAAGTGTTCTTATATATTTCAAATTTCTCACTGCCACATAGAGAACTGTGTAGATATAAATATACTTATATAAAGTTAAAAGTACAAAAATCATACAATTCACGTGTGAGGTTGTCCCAAAAAACAATGTGCACAAAAAAACACCAAAAAACTTAAAGGTATATAAATGTAGCAATGAAGAGGCTAGGGTCATAACTAAGGCTTTCTATTTTTTACATACCTCAAGAAAATAATGGCTGATTATAAATTTTTAGAACTGAGCATGAAACTGTTTGGAAAGCTGAGAAGTTCGAAATCTAAAGGAATCAGACAGTATTATTATAAGTATCTGTGATACAATAGAAATTGCAACTAAATATTTTTTAAAAAGTTTATTATAATAATTTAAAATAGAACTGTGAAAAAATAAATCAGTAATGCCATTTTCTAGAGTAAAATAGGTCTAGGTGCAGGTGTCGGCAGAGGTGTAGGCATGTAAGGCTTTTCATTGTATGACTCATATTTATAAGTACTTTTACGCACACACACATGTACTCACTGTCAAGTCCCAGTTTAACAGTATTTTGAACTGTGACCTGAACATTAAAAGGTGCTCCATGTGAATATCCTGTGCACTAGATAATTTAAGACAATGGTTAAAGCACCTTCCATCACCACTCAGTCTCTAAGAAATTTTAACTAATTTTCTTTTGATTCTTCAGAGCACAGCTAAGAAAAACCAAAACCAAAAAACCCAAAATAAAAAAAGCCCAATAAGTTAACATAAGCAAGACTGATTCCTTATTTAAATCACATTAGCTAATCTCATTTTTCAAATAGCCAGCTGAGTGTAATGCAAAAAGAAATTTCAAAGCTGTATACTTTGATATAAAGTGAGTTTTTATTCATGGAAAATAGTTCTAGTTAATGGAAGATTTATTAACTCTTTATAATTCCAGTCAGTAGAACAAAACATCAAGAGTAAAATGTTCAGCAATTAAATATTAGTCTACTTAGGGCTTATGTATGAAAAACATTTGTTAAAGGAAAACTCGAGATCTAGGAGAAAGAAATCACTACAATGAGTATGTGCAGCGCTTGAGCGGTTACAACTTTAATTGTTTATAACTAAACCAGCCTTGTTGTGTCAAGAGCAAATAAAACATCAACAGCACTTCTGAGGAAATGCCTGTAAATTAGGGTTTATGGATTATTGTGTACCCATGGTGCTTCACTGTCAGAGAAGTGCCCAGCTTATCACACAGCAGGTCCACCAGGGAAACAAGAGAGAAAAAGACTTCTATTTGAAAACAGAAAAAAAAAACCCAAGAAAATAAACAAAACCAAAACCTTTTTCAATTTAGTTTGAGAAGGAATGTCTTAAGCACAGCTCACAGCAACAGTAAAACAGAAAGTGCTCATTTCCCTATGACAGTTTCATGTGATCTTTTGAGCTGCATCACCAATTATCAATTTCCTACCCCCTGTGGCTCCTGGATGAAGAGGCAGACACATTGATCAAAACGTTACTAAAGCATCAGTTGGCAAGATATGTCTGGATGCTATTTCAACCCTTTGCCCATTTCATCAGATTCAGGGAGAGGTGGAAAAAGAAAGGAGTTTCCTACCAGACCATAATTTTTCTGAAATAAACAAATGTATTCTTATTCAATCCTTCATACATAAGCCAAAAAGTAGAGTTTGCAAAAATAAAATCTATTAGTTACTTGTAATGTAAAATCTTACAGGATTTATATAAGAAAGTTAAAAATTTAAACAGTGTTCTGTACGATTTTGTACTTCAAAAAGTTAAGAACTTCAAGGTAGTTTTAAAGATATGAATTACAGGCAATTAAACAGCGGGAAAAATGCAGTGTGACTTTTTCCATCACTATGACTTCAGTGTTAGAAGCCAACTAGAAAATATGATACAGCCTTCTGATAATGTTAGAATCTGCAGCCTTACAGGGGCCAAATGGAGTCCTCTCATTGCTAGCAGCCTACTGCCCAAATTGTTTTAGCTTCAGTTTAGATTTGTACATGTGATACAATGTTTTTTGTTAGAATAATTTTTGTCTATTTCTGTAAGAAAATAATTGTTAAAAAATAGTATTTATTCTTTGTTGTTATACCACCATGAACTGCTAGAGTAGTATGTCAACAACCCCCAGTTACAGCTGGGCATATCTGACTCATGGGGTCATACCTCCCATGACACTTTTTCACTTCTTGTACTACATCTTGTTGTTGGAGAACAGAAAATAAGGTCAATTTCCTGTCCTGTTTTGATAGGGAACTCCCAAATAGATTGGAGAGACTTTCTGTATCCACTGGGAACAAAGCGTAACTACTCCCATACAATACAAATATAACCACTACAATGAGGGGAAAAAAAAAAGGTCTGAAACTACAGGCATCAGAGGATTCATTCACTGGTTTAGAAAAACTGCTTTTAACAGCAAAAAGTTCCAAAAAATATATAACTTTCAGGTAATAAAGCACATCCTCAGTATGCATTTTCTCATTTACCGATGTATTTTTTAAAACTACTGTAGATCTCAGATTACCAAATGACAGAATTTTGAAGTTGTTTCTGGTTTTGCAAATGTGTATGTAACATACACATGGAATCAAAATGCAGCTGTTATAAAATAATATCTCTCTGGGGTTCCAGTGCTTTCCCAAGAGATAAGGAAATAATTTTGTGTGTCTTGATTTTATTATCTCACCTGCTTCTTAATTTCATTCTATTTCTTTTCTCTTTTTTATTATGTATTAGAAAAAAAGTAATTCCCTTTGTATTATGTGCCCAGAACATTAACAGATGCATTCAGAACTCTTTTAACAGCACCTTAAGGATTAGGGAGTCTTTTATTCCTATTTTAAAAACAATTCTTTCAATATCTGGCAGATATTCTGCTGATCAGATTCCAACAAGATGAATAAAAATACTCCCTCTGTTGCCATGACTTACAAGTTTTATCTCCTAACTCAATAAACTCAGAATATATCCTGTATGTTACTGAACATCAGTGAACTGTATGCTATGAAACGTTTTCTCCCAGCTAGTTTTATATTATCCAGTTTAGAGACACTAAATGTTCAATTTTACCAACCTATTGGTTTTTACTTTATTTCAACTAAACAGTGTACTTGAGAAGTTTAATGTTGGAATGTTGGAAAAGTTGGAGACTTACTTTTAGGCTATTTTAGGCTTACTTTTAGGCTTACTTTTAACGCTAACAGTAACCTACAAGAATTATAAATAAAATGGGAAAGAGGGCTGACATACTAAAAATGCTTTTGTATCTATCTATCCATCTATCTATCTATCATCTATCTATCTATCTATCTATCTATCTATCTATCTATCCATGTTTGTGTATATCTATATCTATATCGAGAGACATCATTGTACAGTGGGTTCTAAACCTAATCACAGAAGACTATTTTAATTTCAAATTTAACCCCCCTTAAGAATCTGCTCAGGAAGTGATATTTTGTGGTTACCCAATATGCTAAATTACAAAATCATCACAAAATGATGGATTTTTCATGTAGGGCCATTTTTAAAATGGAATTGTTTCACTAGACACCTGCATAGGACAATTAACTTGTTCAGCATTACCTATGAAACACTTCTTTATGTTCCTGAGAATAGTAGCACCTCAAAAAAAAAAATCTGGCAGTTATGTAAGAGCCTGGAAATCTGGATGCCTCGACTTTAATCTCCAGCTCTATCAAGTCTCTAAGGTTGATTGCTGGATTTTCACCCATTGTCCATTATGCAACAGAAAAAAAAAAATTAAGAAAAAGCTCAGTAAACTCACTAATTTCCTATTTCAGAGAAATTATGTTAGTAGGAATTACAGGTTGGTAAGGCCCACCTTAATCCCTGGGGAGGTGATCAAACAACTAATCCTGGAAACCAATCTGATAACCTTCTGTGATGAAGTTATTGGCAGCTAAATTGGCACAAGCAAAAACACAGGTTGCTCCCTCTGAACATCAGGAAACACTTTTTCACTGTGGAGGTGATCAAGCACTGGCACAAGTTGCCCAGGGAGGTTATTGAGCCCTCATCCCTAGAGATATTCAAAAGCTGTTTGGACATGGTCCTGGACAGCTGATTCTAGGTAGCTCTGTTTCAGCAAGAGGGTTGGTCCAAGTGACCTCCATAGGTCCCTTCCAGCTTCAACAATCCTGTGATAAAACAGCCTAGTCTAGCAGTGGAAAAAGTTCTGCTTATATTCATTTATTTCTCTCTACCCGGCTTATCTCCTTGTTACAGCCAGCCCTATTTCAGTCCATAGAGATTTCTGTAAAGATGAGTGTGTCTAGAACACAGTGTTTATATCACAAAATGCATTTGTAAGTCTTTCTTTCATCCAGGTCAGTCCATTTTTACAATTAGATTTTGTCAAAAATTGGACAGTTTTCCTAACCCTCCCAGTTAAGGGTTACCAGAAGAGTTGTGACATCCAGCAGATCTGACTAGTTTTTCCTTCTCACTCTTTCACTGTGAGGTGAAGGGTGAAATGATATTCCAGATACCTGAAAGAGTACTGTTATCTTTGGGGTTTTTTCAAAGCCCTTTTACTTGACTTCAGGTCATGATGGAACTGAACTGGAGAAGACATTCTGGGAGTGCATCTAGTGGATTCCAACAGCTAATCACATAATAACCATAACAACAACAACAACAACAACAACAACAACAACAACNTAGACTGGAGCTAGACTTCATTAAAACCCCCCATATATTTATAATGCTGGTCCTAGAAAACAAGTGTTTTTCTCTACAAATCTCAGGAAGCCACTCTACTTCCTCCTCCAATACAGAGTAGTACTGCAAAAGGGTCAAGAGTGGTTGCTGTCAGGCGCAGAAGAAAGGTTAGATGGCTCATGACTCTCAATCATTTGTGAATAAAAGGGCAGACTATTCACTCATTTTGTAAGAGCTCCTAAAGAAATGTTTTTTATATTACAGTTCTAGAAATGAAGCTTAAAGCACATTTTCTTTTTATATAAATTTACTTACTTAACCACTGCTGACTTGGACTGGATTTCATGAAGAACCCTACAAGCAGTGGCAGCATGTTCTCCCATTATTGGCCTCTTGGATCACCCAAGTAGGCTACTTCTCCTAAACCACAATAGTCCAAAAGATCTCCTAATCAAATTTTAGATGTTCTGTAAATAAATAATATTTTTTCTGTTGGAAACAGATGAGCAGATTAGCATGCATCTGCTTATTTTCATATGTGAAATTCTTAACTGTACCTACTACTTGACTGCACGCTTGAATTCATCTGTGAAAATATAGTGATGCTATTTACCCAAGAGAACCATTTATTCTGTTCTCCTTAAAATAAACCTTACAGGAAGATCCCTGGTGTTTTCTCACTGAGAAACTTGCCTCATTTATAACATATGTGGTTTCCATATGATAAGGTACTTATCGCTGGAGTCCCGTCGGGGTGAATCAGCAGTCTTGACTCCAATATCAGAAGGTTTATATTATTTATTAAAATGACTCCCCCCCTCCTTCTTTCTAGTGGATAACTAAATTGCACATAATATACTTTTCATTTGAAAGTAGATGCCTCTCTAGGAACAGGTAGGTGCAAAAAATCCTTGATATATATTCAGCCTCCTAGACATTGCTGTTGTTATTCTTATTTTTCCTCTATAGTCACAATAAACAGAAGAGCAATGCATCCTGATTTTTGGTAAAAGAAGCATGATCTCGGCACTCTGTTAAATCCTCATCATTGTAAGAAGCTTGCTCATTCCACTGAAAGACAATGCACAACTTTGCACTTTTTCCTTCATGTGCAAGAAGGGTAATATGGCACACAGCAAATGCTTTTGCTAAACCTCAACAGAAGCTCCCAGAACTAGCTCTAACAAATTTGCAAAAGAATACTACATAAAAAATCTCTCTGAATCTACTTTTCTTCTTTTAGTTGTTGTACTCCCTTAAACAAACTCCCTTAAACAAAGACTATTGGCAAAGAAAAGTCCAAGTTTAATTTTTGCATGAAACTAGCAGAAAAGGTCCAGCCACGTCTATCTGTGCATTGTTATCACCTCAGTGATCCTTTTTTCAGTCCTTTGAGTAGCCCTGCATACCTGAGATAAATGCCATTTTTCATGTAGCTGAATAGTGCAGGTTACAAAATACATTTATTCTACTTCCACAGGCACTGAAAAGTAATCCATGTGTGTCAATATTTTCTATTATATCAAATAGTGCCCAAAATGTCTGACTGCAGAGAATGGTATGGCTTGATCAATTCCTGTTACCAAAAAATTCCCCTAACCCACTCCCCAGGAACCCTGAAAAAAGGCATTGGACTGGATTTAGCAGTGGTAAAATACTTCATGCTGATAGGAAGGAAGCCCAGTTGGAAAGGATTCATCAGGGGCTGGCAGAAGTCCTGTTTCCAGTTCCAGAAAGAGGTTAATGGGAGCAGTGAGCTGCGCTTTACTAAAGGCTGAGCTGTACTTAGTCTCATGATTAGTCTTAAGAATGTAGGAGTTTCAGTGGTTGAACTTGATTATCTTGGGGGTCTTTTACAACCTTGACCATTCTATGGTTGCATGACCTGTGAGAGCTCAGCAGGACACTCAGGAGCAGAGGGCATTAAGTACTGTCAGCCAATAAAATGGGTGTTATTAGGGGGCAAATGCAATGTACATGGTGACTGCCTAGCAGAGTTTGCAGTGTTGTTTCTACTGGTGGTGCCTGTAACAGGGACACTAAAGAGCCAGGAGATCTGCTACAGGACCAAAGAGGTGAATAGACCTGAAGTCTCCCACTCTCCCTTATCATGTTTAGGATTATTAACAGGAGATTGCTGCAAACCTTCCATCATCTTTGTGGCTCATCCAACCAGCAATGTTCATCAGGTACTTCCACAATAAAAGAAGATAAATTGTTTCTTTTTTCCCCTGTACAGTTTCACAATCTGAAGATAAGTATTTTCAATTCAATTCAAAATCACAATCTTAAAAATCAAAAAATGCAGTTGATGGGTCCTTTTTGGTCCAAAAGTTTTTTAAATATACATTGATGCATAAGTCAAAAGACCCCCAGGTTACCACAATAAAAAAGAATGATGGAGCAAAAAGAATCCTTCAGAGCTATACTTTCTTCATGTATATATGTTTCCCAAGGAATTTTATTTTGGCTGTTAGGACAAGCTGTAGAAGTAAAGGAAGAAGTGTAAATTTGCAAGCTATGTCTAATTGTAAAGCTTAGACAATTATTTATTGCTTGTCTCTTTGCACTATTTTTAACTTGTTAACTTTCTCTTGCTGTTTTTGATAATATATCACATGGATTTATCCCTTCTGGAGTTCATCTTAAGATTGTACTGCATTCTTTAGCCTAGTTTTATGCTGAAGTGTACTGGATATTAATGAGTTATCATCATTCATTCAGACACAGCTGATATTATTGCAACATCTAAATTGTTCTATCTTTGTATTACACTCTTTTTTTTTTCCCCATCAAAATTCTATGAGTCTATGATTATCCAAAAATGTTAAACTGGGATCATGGCCCTAAACTAATGATTCTGAATGATTTTAGAGGTTTATACACTAATCTCTTCTTTAACATTCAAATTATATAAAATGCACAAAAGAATAGTGGTGAAAACATTAGGTCTTCTAGGGCACCGCTAGAAGTCCTAATTCCCAGCTGCAGAAATGTGTACCCTCATGAAGCTTTCTCCAGAATGTTGTGAATCTGAACTTCCTGCAAAGAAGTTTGAACTATGCAAAGAAGTTTGGCTTCAGCAGGAAATAAAGAGGCAACTCCCATACACTCCACCCTAACCTAAAGCGGGAGTTTCCAACTGATTTAGGCTCTTGACAAACCGCCATATCCACGGTTACTACACAAGATTTTGGCAAAGTAAGGACCAAAAGGCTGCCTTTTCAATGAAAAAGAGAAGAGTCAGGGAACATAGCTATCTGAATATAGGAGTGAGATTCAGAGACTTGCAATTGAAAATTCAGAGCATTAATCCAAGTGAGTCTCCTTTTCAAGAAAAGTCCTCTCTGCTGTCCCGTGTGCATCCATCTCTGTAGCATGAGGGCTGTGATGACACTCCTTGGAACTCCATTTTCCTGGTTACATGCAATATGTTGAATATAGGATTAAAATTTCATTTAACATTTTTCACAACCAGCATCTTACATGGACTTTGATATTATAAAAGGAAGGGAATCAGAAGGAGCAGAAAAGGAACTGATGGTCTTGTGAAACAGTTCTAGACATGAGAGGTCTGATTCTCTTTCGGATGTTGAAACGTGGTAAATGGGATGTCGGTGAAGTAGAGAATTAAAGCACATATAAAAAAATTGTTTTGATCACTGCTCAGCTTTAGAAACTATTTTGAGGCTCTTCCTTCCAACCCATAAATATCAAAATTATTTTGAAGAGATAATGATTTCTGAATCAAGAGTCATACTGTGTGCTTCACTGCTTACTTGATACGGTTATGATAACAGGCCAGACCTCTTAGACTATTTAACATCTACTCTGGCTTGAAGTTTTCTATTAGCACACATGGGAAAAAAGTTGGAAACAGAGTTCAATAGGAAGACAACAGGCCAATGTTTTGGCCAGAAAAGAGCATCAATGAGTAGTTTGTTTACATACATGTGGAAACCTTAATCCCATCTCCTCCCATATTCATTGTCCTCAGTCTACCTTGACTTCTCCTTTACCTTGCCTTTGGCCTTTCCCATAAGCATTCCATTGTAAACTTTTGTTCAATCTAACAAACCCCTTCCCATATCCCAGGTCAGGTTCTTATGAGACTAAAAAGTTGTGGTTGGACATCCTCAAGGTTTTGGCTGACTCCTTCTAAGGCCTATTAGTGAGTGATCTGAAAGCTCTGGACTTTTCCAGTGTAACAGGTCACCAATAAACTTTTCCATTTCATCAATAAAGAGAATTATTATTTTATTTACTTATCTTTTTTATTGCACATTTATTTTTAGTATATATCACTTTTACGTAGAACTATAACAGCAGTTGGAAAAATACTATTTTTCCATTTAGAAAAAGAAAAAAAGAAAACGGCTTTTAAAGGAACAACACTTTTCATTAAATTTACCCCTTATATGAAAATCTGAAATTTAAATATCTATTTTAAAATGAAAGAAGAAAAATAACAATAAAGGCATTGCAAAAGACAAAAGTAGAATATTACAACCTCAAGACAAGGTTTATATAATATGTGTCAAACTTCTTTCAAAATATAATCTGTCTTTAAATATGTTGACCTTGTGGAATGTGCGGTTTGGTTTTAGCAGCAGTGCTTAGGCTTTTTCACTAAAGTTGTAAATGCAGAGACATGCTCATTCACAATGAAAATTATTTATTAAAGCTGTTTTTCCTTTAAAAGAACATATATCAGGTTAGAATTGTATAATCATAGAAACATAGAATTCCATTTGGGTTGGAAGGGACCTTAAAGATCATCTAGTTCCAACCCCATGCCATGGCAGGGATATCTTTCACTACACCAGGTTACTCCATGCCCTGTCCAGCCTAGCCTTGAACATTTCCAGGGATGGGGGAGATGAAGGGTCCACAACTTCTTTGGAGAACCTGTTCCAGTGTCTCACCACCCTTAAAGAATTTCTTCTGAATATTTAATCTAAACATACCCTCTTTCAGTTTAAAGCTGTTGTTGATTTCAAACAGTCTTTTTGCTTATTCATGCTCTAGCAACTCAAAACTTGGACTCTTCTCATGGTGTCTCTGCTGTAATTACTGTAGCAGATATTTTAGTGACCCACTGGGACCCCTCACCTAATCTGGACTGAAAAGGTTCAGGTTATGTCTGAGCTCCTGGTAGTGGCTGAAAGTTGGTTTTCAGGACACTTCTGGGGCAGTGAGGTACAGGCCTTCTGGTAGGTACTTAAAATGTTGGATGCTGCTAGAAAGTAAGTAGGATGAAGTGGTAGCTGGGACCCAAATGGAAATTTAGTTATCCAGTGTGCAGGTCATGCAGGATTTAAGAGAACCAGGTTTAGTCCTTCCCTTCTGTATTAACAAGTAGAAAAAGGATCCTACATCTTCAATTTTTCACTTTAGCTTCAACATTTGAAATTAGTTTTGGCTGGTTTGGGGTTTGGGGTTCGTGTGTGTGCATGTGCGAGTGGCAGCCTCTAGAGAAACTGGAGCATTGGCTTCAGGCTAATCTGGCTGCTGATCACATATCATTATTTGGTGAATGACTGGATGAGGAGCCCTTTCCTCTGACTAAAGAAGGATTCAGGAAAATGTGGTTTCATGTGTGTCAAGGGTCAACATACAAGAAAAAGCTTCTTACAGCACTCAAGCTGTTACTCGTTAAAAGCCTAACAAAATGCTTACGAGAGGGAAAAATGTATTCAAGTAAAGGGTACATTTCCACATCCTTTTCAATAACTGAGCTAACACATGCAACATGATTTAGTGGTAATATGGAGGAAATTCTAAATGAGGAAAAGTAGCTAGAAAAAGCACATATACAAAATGTACCTGTCTTCCTGAAAGCAGGTCTACACAAATTAAGGCAAACCAAATGTGCCATATGACAGACAAAATATTTAGTGCTCATATTTAAGTATTTAAATGCTCAATTTATGTATTTGGGTTTTTTCATCTTTGATAGCAGTTCCATGAAAAAATGAACTTGCTAAATTCTTGACTGTATTAGAAGGTCTTCAAAGCTCTGTTCCTGATAGCAGTTTGGAGAGGGAAAATAATACCATGAGATATCAGCCTTCCCTCATATCTAGAAGGAATTGCTTTGACTCTCAGCAAGAAAAAGTCTAAATGATTCTGTCTCTAATCCAGGTGTAATCAAGTTAATTTGCTCTATGCAGCCTTGCCTGGGAGAAATACTTTTCTGATGAGGAGTACAGCTAATTACATTGGAATTAAAGCTTAATATTTTTTACCTACTAAAGAACTGTAACTCAAATTGAAGAGAGAAAAATTGACAGATTAAGTAAAATAAACCTGGTGTGGTTCTCTGGGCTGGGCAGCAGAATATTGGCAGGCAGCTAGGATCACTTTTTATGTGTATGGCAATTTTTATGGTAATTCATCTTAGAAAGGGTAATCCCTAACATCCCACTTTTTAACTAGATATGTTCTGAACATATGAAAGTCATTATTTTAGGGCCAAACAAGCACTATAGATTTATATGTTTTTCTTAGATTTCAAAAACATGGAAAAACAAGGAGAATGTTTAATAGCTGTATTCAGGACACTGATAATTGCTATGACATCTATAAAGATGCGGAAAGAAGGGTACATGAAAAGAGAAACTCATTTGTTTACATGACAATTCTGGAGTACCATTAATGGTTATATTGCAGTTTCATCTGAGGAAATAGGGTCTTCGATTTATTTATTATACATTTGATGTTAACTCACACAGGAACTGCATCTCGTGCAAAGGAAATTGCAATGTAAGAAGTTTGGACATACTTTTCCCCACATTTAATGTGCTATTTCATTATTTGGAACATAAAATAAAAGTAAATTGGCCACTAAAAAAAGAGGAAGTGCTTTGAGAAGAAATACTTATCAGCTATTTAGATGGCAAACTGAAATTACTTAGAGTTCAGACTGAATGGGAATTTATGTTCAAAAATATTTTAACATCATATATTGAGGAAAGCCTGTACTTCAACTTCCATATGTTTTCTTTATAGGAAATTTTATAGAAAGGAAAATTAAACTGTTTATAAATTTATCACTACTCCAGATTTTAACATTTTACTTTGGATTCCCTTTAAACGGGTTTATTTGTACAACTATTATTTAGCTCAGTATGCTCTGTTTATCTCATATAAACACACCTTTTTTTTTTCTTTGTGTTTGATTATTTTCTGTCTTTAGGCTAACAAATGAGAAATGTTCTTCTTTCTTGTTCTTCTATAACTCTTCAGTATGAAGTTTCTATATCATAATGTCCAAAATCTAAGGATTTTTGGTTGAATTTCTGGGGCATCATTGCAAACTTATTTTTGCTCTTTCTGGCAAGGTAAAGTTATCTGCGTGTAGAAGTAAACAGGCTATGAATGTCATACCTTGCTAAATTAAAGGTTCTGATGAGTAAAGAAAACTATAATAAGGTTCAACAGATTGAAACAATGGTTAAAAATACTGTCTCAATATAAGAAGAGATGAAGACAGTTAAGCTCTTACATTTTTCAAAGTTAGAAGAATATATCCCATAAACTGTAGTAAGGGCATATATGAGAAGATACAATATATAGGAATGAAAAATAATACATCAATTTGCAATGTGGCATCACAGCAACTGGTTATATTGTGTGAAGTATTAAAACCTAGACAGATGGAATTGATTGATCAAGGGAAAATTGAATCACTACCAAATTTTCACTGCTAAATGAAAGGTTGCCATGTGTCTTCCCTCTCTTACTTTTGCAGTCTAAATGCACATAGAGGAAGTCAGAAACCAGGTTTAAATCAGTCAAATAAGACATCATAACCAAATGTTTTTCAGTATCTTTTTCATGTGCTGAAAAACTATCAAGTTCAGTAAGCAAAGCTTACAGGAAAAAGTCTTCCTAACTAAATTGCTGTAAACTATTTATTATTACTGCAGTAACTGTGAAACACCAAAGGTAAAAGTATTAAGAAGTTATTAAATCATGTCCCTTCACACTGAATAGGCTCTAAGTATGGCATGAAAATTGAGATTTTATGAAACATTTGCAACTTCAACTCTTGGTAGTAGTACACTGCTATTACAGAAAACCACAGTGGTCAGTGTAAGAAGCATTGCAATAGTGAACTGGCTGGGAATACCTGGGAAACTTCTAGCTGGAAAACGCCATGTTTCTTAGTTTTGGGAGCAATGTCTAGTTAAAACTACTGAAGGCAGCATAGGAAGGGCAAAAGAGTGAGGCCAGCACACTCTTCTGAGTGTTTGAAGAGGCAGCTTTTTGGACTTTTGGTATCACATCTCCAGCACCTGCCAAGCAAACAAGACTGCTTCCAATACTTTTTGTCTCATCTACTCTTTGAGGCAGTTATAAAATAAAATACTACTCTGCTTCTCTGAAAAGGCTCAAATGCTTACACTCAGGCAAGAAATAAGCGTAATACATTATCTGCTGAATCAGATCCCTGGAGAGATGCTGCAAACACTGCTGTCACCGTCCTCACAATTTCTAATAAACTCTTTTCTGCAGCTCACTGCTCTGTGTTGGATATTGTTAATATTATTCTAACAACTTCCAGAGGCACAGGCAACTCTGCAGCTGCTGCACCCTTCTAGTTTGCATGTGGGAGTGAAAGCAATCTTCCACTGTTTGACCTTGGTGCAGAGTAGGCACATACAATTGAGAAACAGAGATGTGAGGCCCAGATACAGAGTGAATGATTCTTTCTAAGGCAATTGCTGATGGCTATTCCCCTGAAGTTCCTGTGGTGGTGATAATGCATTACTAAACTGTGGGAAGGTCCTGCTTGGTTAAAACACAGGGATTTAAAACTACTTATAAAAGAAAATTCTTAAAGACTAACTACTCCATAGCATAAGAAATTAAAGAAAGCTCTTAACAGTCTTAAACCAAGGTATTCAAAAATGTTCTGGAAGTTATGAAAAAAAAAAGGTTTAACCTCACAGAATCCTATAGCAAGAGAACAAGTTATTTTTGAAAACTTTGTTTTCTCTTCCAACACACTTTTCAATAATCTTCTCACCCACTGGACAGTATCAGTTGCCCATTAACAAGCATTTTATGATAAACAGCTGCACATGAAAAGTGAGCTAGATTTGAAACCAGAGAAGTGTGATTACTGCATTCAGTCTGCAGAAAATAGAAATGAATATTGCCATGTTTGCCATGGAAAGATGTTAGGACAATTTATAATTTTTTGCCTAAACACAGTAAATGAATACAAATAGCTCAACTCATCTCAGCAAGGACAAATCAGACTTTTCACCCTTCTCAAACCATTTTACATATGCTTGCATATGTGCAGGAACACTGATTATGATTGATTATGATTAACTCAAAACAAGAAATTTAAACAATAATGGTAATTTTTTAATAGAAGCTTGCAGGAAATTTTATTTAAAGGCTGCCAGCCAAAGGCAACACTGCTGTTATATTCCAAAAGTTTGTTTCTACCTTTCTGGATTAATTGAATTTGGATTAATTATGATATGGATTAATGAAGGCACTTGAAAAATTAAATTACAAAACATATCACAAAAGCCTTCTATCATAGACCTTTTTTTTCTTCTATCACTTAGATTACATCAGACCTAGGGAGAGTGCAAACTCTCCCTAGTGATGAACCTTGCCTTTTGGAACATGGAATGCATTTGACTTGCAATCAGTTTGAAGGCCTAATAAAGGTTTTGCTTCTGAAACTGTTCCAAAATGTTAAGAATTTGTAATTGTATCTGTCTGGAAGTATTATTATATTTCCAACTGAATAATGTTGATCCAAGTTAGATTTCAGACCCCTTTTACATTGGGAAAATCTAGAGATACTAAATATAATTGTTAAAGAATATAATTAAATAAGGACATCATTAGATGTCTTCATAGACTCATTTAATTGAATTGAAAAAATACATGTTGAAAAAATATGTAAAAGTATCAGTGACTGCAGAAAATTTTTAAAAATTGCCTCACTACATTGCTGGAAGCTTTATGAATTTTACCAGTTTAAACTTCTAAGCAGAGAACACGCAAAATTTTGCTATGAATTCACAAATGTGCTCAATGTTTACATAATTATTCCTCTTCAAAGATGAAAGAATGAATGGAGAATAAATAAATTGTGACCTTCCTGCAAAACAACTTTACCTTTAAAGATGGATCATGTAGGGTGATGCTTCACTGCATCCAATATATTAATAGTTATTAAGCTGACAGAAAGTCAATTTCACCATAACTTGTTCTTTACCAGAAAGCAACAGTAAAATGAAAAAAAATAAAAGGAGGACATTCAATCCATGCTTCCTGTAAATGTCATTGTACATTTTAATAGAAAAAAGTCTTCATAGACATTAATATAATAAGCTGAACATAAAATTTAAAACCCCAAACCCTATATATATTCTTATCATGTACTCTTCAAGTGTTGACTGATTTTGAAGTGCAATGATCCTTTGAAGTCATGCAGGACAAGTATCTTCAATAGCCAACAGTGCCTGATAGGAGGATGATTTCTGCCACTCCTTAAGCAGTATTGGGAGAACACAAAATCATATAGTCATCACTACTGTACCGGTATTTAGAAATAAATTATTATAAAGGACAGATAATATCATTTGCCATGCCAGTAAGTTTTTGCATACCAATAAGGGTATATAAAATAAAGAATGTTTGACACAAAACAGAAGCTTAAGTCTTAAAGACAGCAAAAAATTTGCAAATTAATATGCTAAAAAGAGACCCCAGAAATGTAGAAAACAAGATGTTTTGGATTCTGGAAATGAAAAATAGCAGACAGATTTACACAAGGATTGCTTTATCTTATTTTTACTGTACTAAGATTATTGTGAGTATATACTGAATATATTTTCAGCAGCTCAGTTACTTTAGCTGATTGAACATATGCAGTGCAAAAAGAAACTGTTACATGATGTGGTCATCCAATTACCTCATGTATTATATTAAGCTACAGCCGCATATTAAGAAGGCATTACAATTAAAAAAGTGAGGGCATGAATCAGGCACTGAAATTCCGATCCCACTTTAACTCTGCCTAAAATGATAGTCTCAAACTAATCCTCTGTGCCTGACAGTGAAATACCAGTGTTTTCACAACTTGGCCATCTCAGAGCTGTTTGCTTCTAATGAGATGAGTAACACAAGCTGTTCACAGAGATCATAAGAGCTGAGCTTTTCCATATGGAAACTTTAATGTGCAATCTAAATGCACCTTGGTGAACATTGGTGTTGCAGGGGGTCCAGAAATGCCTTACAGAGAAGGGATAGAGAACTATTTCCCAATTCAGTATGATTAAGCACTCCATAAATCTTATTTTTGTTCACAGAGCACAGGCATTTCTAGAGTTGGAACTAAAGTGATAAACACTGTCCTAAATGTTATTTCATAAGTGTTACTTAAAACTTCATTCTTTCAAGATTGCTTTTTTTTGTGCAGACTTTAAACAGCTTATGTATTAGAGATATATCCGTATTTGGCAACCTATATTAAACAGAGATTTATAATTTTTTAGTCAAAAAATACAGTGCAATGGAGTGACTTGCGAACAGAATAACACAGGACATAATAAAGAAGATAAATAACAAGAAGTTCACTGAGACAAATGGCACTTAAAATCCTGCAAGGCTATGGAAAGTGAAAAATCCTGACAAAAAGGGCCAAGCAATTATTTTAAACAATCAAATGAACAGCTTGATTTCTGTCAAATGTTATTTATTTCATACACCCTTGAAATATGCAGAAACTTACTGTAGAGGACCACACTTCAGCATGATTTGTCTCAAACATTCTGAGTATTGCTACAGGAGAGGAGATCAAAAGTGAAGGGTCCCATGGAGTTGGGGCAGCGCTGTCCTGAGCCAGGTTCCTGCTCTGCTTTGACACTGGTGCTCAGTCCCACCCTCCCAAGTCATTTCCTGCAGAAGGGCTGGCTGTGCATGATACAAGTAACACACGAAAAGTCTAATTTACATAAGAGATGTGAGCCAGGTTAACTATAAAAAGATGCAGATTAGATAGATGCTTCCTTGATGTTTTTTATCTCTGGCATCTCTTTTTTTCTCTCTTCTCCTCTCTCTCTTTTTTGCTTTCTTCATCTCGTTGTTTGCCCCACCTCCAGATCATCCACCCAGCAGCACCAATGCAGGGTCTAAGACTTGGTGATATTCTTTGGGTTTTCCCCTTGCTTTGCCTGAGCACAGCACAACTATCATATTCTATCCCATATTCCACATTCCACATTGAACTCTGCTGTGGGAGTGGGGAGTACACTGCTTGTGTAATGGTGTGCTGTGGCTTGTGAGCCAGACCTGTGAGGAGTTTCTGGTGGGAGTTGAGAATTTATTGAAGTGCACTGGACAAAATAAAGGGCTTGCTATCTGTCACTTGTGGAAGTCTACTGTATGAATTTACAGGCTTGTTAGACAGCACCTTCTCAGTCTAAATAATGGGCTGGTTGCCAAAGTTTTGGTGACTGTAAAATAAAACAAGATTTCCCTGACACATGGTCCGATGTCTTTATTTCAGCCTCATGAGAATTTATAAGGAATTCTAGAGCCCCTACCTGTGGGTCGTGACACTTATTGGCATGACAAATTATATTAGCTGCTTTTTATAATAGATTAATTGTTGATACAATTTTATAGCGTTGTATTAGGTATGAGGTTTGCTAGAAGATGAAAGCCTGTAAAGGGACTAGAAACAACACCTGTTCTAATAGAATTTTCAGGAAAATGCTACAAAAGTGAGATTAATCTAGGAATTCCACAGTAATAGGTGCAATCATCTTACTTAAGGGAACACTTTGGTATGGGTCTTATATGAATCAAAAAGTTTATAACGCATTGCTAGCATGTAGATTTGAATACAAACTTGTTTGGGAATAAACTTGATGGGAACCCTGGAAAAGATAATAAATTATTTTCACATTGATGTTAGTGTAGCTAATATTTCCCCTTTTTAAACTTTGCAAAAGCATAACATATGTGTGATAGCAATTAAGTGCTGTGTATCTGATCTGGTTCTCCATTACACTTGAGTAGCACAGATAGAAACCTGTACAGCTCATACAGCCCCCAGGATTTCTCTGTGTTTTCACCTACTCTGCAACCCAATGAAGTTATGATGCTGAAAATTATTCTTTAAAGGATAATTTAACTACAGCCTCAAATTTTCATTCTACAATGAGAGCTAATTAAAAATCTATTATTGCTGATTTATTGGAAATATGAGTACTACCAGTTTCCTTCTTCATTTTGTTTGATCTGTCTAAACAGGTAGATTACACATCAAGAAGACAACTGGGTGCTATACGTATGCAAATCTTTGCCTACAGGGAATTGTTTGGTTAAGTTTCCCAGCAATCATTCTTATAATTGAACACATTTAGCATTTTTGATTAAATGACCTTGGCACAAAGACCAGAACCATATTTATGAGGTCTACTGATGACATTCTCATCACTATGGAGAAGGACTGGAACTTCTCACAGGAATAAATGGATCTTTCTGATGTATGAATAAGAGTAATTGGATGAAAATCACTGACTGAAATACTTACGGACTAAAGAGAAACAAAAATAAGTATTTATTGGGTTGGTTAACTGCAAAATTACTGTGAACCACCAAGATAAAGTGATGGTGGAGAGCAGCATTGTGCTGGCTCCATCACATAAAGTATTTTCAGCTTAGTTCTACAGGGCTTCTGTAAAACCACATTTTGAAACAAATAATTACCTCAGATTGGACTTCATACAAAAACAAATGAAAAAAAATCTGGTACTACCAGTTGGCCAGTAGAGGTGGTGAATAAACTTGCACTACAAAACCAATGCATTGTGAATGGAATATATGGCAGCCTTTGACAGCCCCCAGTGTCCCCAGCTGATTCCCTACTTATGAGGAAGCCTGATTTCCTCAACATTTTAAGGGTGTTGCTGGGAAAAATGTGTGTTTATATATAGAGTTAATTTAGATCAGCAAAGGCTTTCAGGTAGATAGAAAATCTAGGCTTTTAAAAATAGAGATAAATTAAATAAAAGATGTGCTATTCTGCACAATAATGGTATTTTCTTTATTTTTGCTCATGGAATAAAATGTTATTACCAAGACAAACATTACCTGTGGTAGGGAAAGTAATATTATTAAGCTGACTTTCATAGAAGTGAGTGCTAATTATAGCTGCTAATCCAATGAGACACATTTCAGAGGTGTGCATAATCACTACAAATTTCACCTTTCTGTGAATATATAATGAAGCATCAGAAACTTATTTCTAAGCATATCAACTTCTGTCAAGAGATTTTCATTACATCAAACATTGATTACGCTAAACTTAGGTCTACCATGCAAGAGATGGCTTTGAAGTGCTGGTAGGCATCATTTAAAATGTATCTTTGCAGAGACCTCTATTACAGTGTGTGAAAAGGAAAGATGGGAATATTGTCAACTTGCGTAATGTACTTGAAAATTACAAAGTAGAAAGTTTTGTGATTTTTGTTACTTTAAATCCGTAGACTGTGGAGAAGCAAAGGGCAAGCAATGGAGGTAATTATAATTAATGCCTTTGATGATTGTTGTTCTTACCCATAGAAAGCTTCTGTTAACAAACTGGGATAAGCATGTCATGCTGTTAGGACCTTTGTGGGATCTTGTGTGTGGAAACAAGAGCTAATACATGTACATACCCTGTATATACAGGAGAACATATACACACTGTACATATACATACTCTGATACAGGGGAATTCTTCCCTGTAAAGAGAAAATCTTCAGTAGTTTATGCAGGTTTTACATTACAGACACAGAGAAATGCTATGCTACTAATCTGGTCTCATTTAACCCCTGTGCCACAGCATGCACATTTCTGTCACAGCAAGTTCTGCTTATTCATTTGCTGAATAAAATACATGAATACATATATTCCAACATGCTGCACTGTATCTTTATCTGGTCCTGCCAAAATGAATGGTGGCATGTTCTCAGGACCGTGCTGTCCTGTATATGTAACATTATCTTTCTGTTTTACGTAGGCTGGTTTTGGGTGAGTCAGGGCTAATTTTCTTCACAGTAACTGGTATGGAGCTGCTTTGGGTTTGTGTTGCAAACAAAAGTATTGATAACTCAGGCATGTTTTAGCTGTTGCTGAGCAGTGCTTGCACAGAGTCAGGGCCTTTTCTGCTCCTCACCCCAACCCCACCAGTAAGCAATCTGTGGCTGTGTGGGGACACTGGGAGGGGGCACAGCTGGGGCAGCTGACCCCAGCTGATGAAAGGAATATATAACACCATACAGTGTTGTGCTTAGCATATAAAGATGGGGTAAGAAGAAACAAAGGGAACATTTTGAGTAATAGTGTTTGTCTTTCCATGTCACCATGATGTGTGATGAAGCTAGGCTTTCCTGGAGACAGCTGAACACCTGCCTGCCCACAGTGAGGAGAGAATGAATTATTCAATTTACAGTAGATTCTACTCTTGTAGTCAGTATAAGTACCCAAAGAATACAAAAATGGTACTCAATATTTCATTAATGCCCAGAGAGCCTCCTGTCTTCAAAGGCAATAAATCTTTTGAAAGAAAACGGAATAATTCTTCAGTTTGTAGGAGGAACCTGTGGTAAGTTAAGCTCATTTCTCACAGCACTGAGACACTATCTTCTTTCACTATTTCTAATATCAGTATTGAACACTATATCTTCCAGGAGCCATTGCTCAAATTTTATTAAAAGCCTTTTTAACACAGTGGTGTGCTCTGAGGAGTCTTATAGTTCTCAGTACAGTCAAGGGAAAACCGCAGTGTTCAACATAAAGCCTTTAAAGCAGTTACTATCTGGGTGTGGCCTCATGTATTATTTTTCACAT
Source organism: Dicaeum eximium (assembly GCA_013396995.1). Classification (NCBI taxonomy): domain Eukaryota; kingdom Metazoa; phylum Chordata; class Aves; order Passeriformes; family Dicaeidae; genus Dicaeum; species Dicaeum eximium. The sequence goes on from VWZP01009370.1 coordinate 2,663,347, forward strand.
TGAATAAACCAGCATTTTCTAGGTCTTTACTGTCACTATCCTGCTGAACCACCACATCAACACTTTCTAAAACTCCATACAGAAGTTCTCAAGTACTTGGTCCTTTTCAGGTTCCTGTTTTAGTCCAGCCCCTGGTGCTCTTATGGTTCTGATCGGCTGTCAGGGAGAAATGCAAAGGTATCTCTGAGGGATACAAGGACTCTGAGGAGTTGCATACTCCAGGCTAATTCTAAGTCCAGTAGTATTAAGGAGGGTAATTTTGCAGCTTCCAAGGAGGATTCATGGCATGAAATACACATCCAAGCTGACTCCAAAGGCTCCTTTCCCACACAATGGAGAGAAACATGCTCAGCTAGGAACTTATTCACCTCAGTTCCAGGGACTCAGTTAAATTGCCTAAACAAGTCTGCTGATGTTTGGTCTAGGATATCCCACATGGTCTTCCACTGATGTGCCAGAAGGGAAAAACTCTGTCACAGAACATATAGTATTTGGGGTTGGGGGCATTTTGGAAACATCAGGAAAGCAGTTTCAAACATCTGCCAAACCCTAAGTTTTGGATGCTTTAAAATATCTCAGATACCTTTAAAGACCTCAAATTAGCCCTAGATGTCTATGTGAGATTAAGATGTGCCCTAGCAGTGCTTATTCCTTTCCTTAGCAAAGATATTCAAGGGTAATTAGACCAGATACAGATGACTGGAGTCAAGTGAGATGAATACCACTCTCAGTGGTAATTAGACACTGCTTTGAAAAACACCAACCACAAAATGTATAGGAGTGCTTCTTTTACTCTTCTCCCACTCTGCCTGTAGCAGCTGAACCTGCAGAACTTCCAGATCTTTATACTGGGGAGATCACGGGGTATCTGAATACTCTGGCTTAGGGGCAATTTGCCTCTGATGTGGTGCATTTCATAATAATCATACTGTAAGTGGCATAAATACCAGCCGTGGTTTTTTCTTAGGGAAAGGTTCTGTTAAGCAGACTATATTTGCAGATGTGCAAGAATGGTGTAGACATTTACTAGCAATAACAAGGCTATAAAAAATTCAGTCAGAAGATCCCTTTTCCTTTTTCACCCTATCCTTACCTTTTTTCATTTAACCATAAATCAGTAGTAAATACAATGCACTGATCTAACAAGATTGTCTGGCCAGCTGTCAACAAACAGCACAGAGAGGAGAAAGAAAGGAAATTGAAATTAAGTCAAACAGACACAGTTTAAAAGCAGTAATTAAGATGTTTATAGATAATGCTGTAGTTTTTGGGTTTTCTACTATTTTTAAGACCATATTAAAACATGTAAAAGGCTTTTGGTCTAGGGCCACATTAAAGGATGATCTGGAGTGGTACATTTATCAGATCTGTTTGTGCACCTCTGTGAGACAGGAGACTCTTCAGAAACTGAAGCATGCCAACTGAGCACTGTGATGGAGTTCCACGACCTGTATTATGTTTTGGGGGTGTAATTTCAGTTTATGAAGTCTGAATGGAAGACCAGATTATTGGGAGAGGTCATGTCTGCTCCATGAAGCGGTGCCAGGGCTGAAAGAGGGTTGTTCAGAGTAGCTTTAAATAAGAAAGGCTCCTGTTTGGCAGGACAGTTTCCAGCACTCTAAAACTGCTGCACATGATCAGAAAAGGCAAGATCAAGAGATTTTCAAAAGAAATTTCCAAATAATCTTTATTTCCTTGGATTTTTGGAACTGGCGTATCTATATAAAATTTCTAATTTCTTCTAATTTATTTTTTAAATTATGCTCCTAGTGTGGGGAGATTGCCTTTGTATTGTTTCATGCTAATATTTGTTCATGGAAGTTTTGCTGATGAATTGCTTGCTTATTTCTGTCTTCAGTCGTGATGATCACAATCTGGAATAAGCATGTACATATTTTTTTATTGAAGTTTAAAAACATAGTGTAAAAAGAAAATTAATCACATAGTTTCCTTCATTATATCAATAATACACTATTTTACTAGGATTCAATGTACAATTAAACTGCTGAAAATCTACTGAACAGTAAAACTCATTTTCTTCTTTAACTGAGAGCCAATACCTTAGAGGATAATATCCCTGTTAACAAAAAAAAAAAGGGAGATAATTAAAATCTTTATAAAGCATCTGTCATCCAGCTATACTCATTAGGGATTGAAAAATCACACATAAAGCATGAAAAAAAAAAAAAAAGTAAATCTGAAGTTGTCCCCAAAATAAAACAGAAATATTAGAGAAAAAATATATGATGTTCTAACCTTCGCATAAAAGCACAGATATATTAAACCAAGAAAACCCAAACCCCAAGCCTATAACTTAGAGTACAGTTCTGATGTGTAAACAAAACAATCACCATGTAACATTTCCTGAGAAAAAACCAGAATGATGAGATACAGAGTGGATCACAGATTATTGCACTTTAATTTCTAAATGAGCTTAGACATCTGTGAAATTAAAACCCCAGGGCGGACAATTTATGTGACACTATGCTGAGAAAGGAACAAAGCTTTGAGATGCAAATTCCAGCTTTCCATTGCGTCAGACCAGGTAACCTTGCAAACAACCTTCACACAGGCCAATCTTCTCCACTCTGACTGATGTCTCCCATATGTATCTGTTTCTCCTCTCCGTTTTCCAATCAAGTTGACAGCAATTCCCAGTTCATTTTCTAAAGAGACTGATAAAAGCCAGGCTGGACCTGTACCTGTTATTAACCTCTCTTGTACCATTATTACTTATTTTTCTCCTTTGAGATAAGCTGTTACATTGCACTTGCTGATCTTTGCATGTGATGTGTTATTACATAAAAACGGTACTGCAAATGTCAGCCTGTTACTGGGTCATTAAAGTCAGGTCATGATATTTGAAAAGTTGATGTTCTTAACCTTTTCAGGAATTAACCAACATATATTACAGGATTATTTATCTTTGTTTGTTGTTTTTGTCATGGTTGTTGTTGCTTACATCAATTATTCATGAACACAAGGGCATATATTATGCTGTAAAAAGCCATGAAGTCTAATTGATTTATTCATATTATTGAAACTATGATTTAATCATTAATAGGATTTACATAATTATTTTCACTGGCCAGTTTGAGTCTCCTTCATCATTGTGAAGGAATAATTTTGAGCTCTGTATATGTACAAACAGTTGCTCAAATGTCTTTTATTCATATACACAATAGCATGAGATAGAGCAAGATGGAAAATGGCCCCAAGCTGCAACAGGGGAGGTTTACTTAAATATGAGGAAAAATTTCCTTCACCAAAATGTTGGAGCAGGCTGCCCAGGGAAGTGGTGGAGTCACCTTCCCTTGAAGTATTTAAAAAATGGGTAGATATGGCACCTTGTGGACATGGTGTGGTGGTGGACTTGGCAGTGCTGGGTTAATGGTTGAATTTGATCTTAAATATATTTTCCAGCTCCATTCTATGAATCTATTATTCTGTGAAACCCTATTTTTTCTAAGTGAAATTAAGGCTTTTTGGCCTATCGTTAGCATTCCTGAATCTTCTTCAGTTATGTACACCTTCTTGTTTGTTACAAAACAATTGTAAACTAAAATGTTTGATAAAATATGCATTTGAAAATGAGACACCATGATATTTTGCAGATATGAATGAACTGCAAATCTCACGTAATGCTTGAAATACATCACATGATAGGCATTCTAAGATGCCAGAAATTATAATACTTTCTTATACAACTGCAGCTCCCAAAGACAAAAATCTCTGAAGTTCATTTGTTTTTTTGCAGGCCCAGCATAATTTTGTGCCAACAGCTGAGGAAAAAAAAGCAAAAAAAAGATGGTGTTCAAATATTTGCCACGTTTGCTTTGAATTGGAACCAAAATTCTTCTGAGAAGCCTTTCAGAGCAGAACGTATGAACCCAGACTCCATCTTCTGTTCTGCTCAGATAGTTAAATTCTCTAAATAAATCAATTCAAGATTTTTTTTTCCTTGAGTTCTCTGCATACCACATGGTTTCTGCAGACAACATACTGTCTTCCTTTTGGGTATCACATTAAAATTATTCTTACATAAACAACATACAAAGAATATTTTTTGCTAAGTGTATACCTAAAATTTTGCTATATATAAATGTGTTTTATTAATTTATTCAATATACTTGATGAAAAGATGTCATGTAGAAAGTCTTCTATGAGAATTTTCTTTGGTTGCTAGTATTATAATTTGAGGAAAGTTGCTAAACAGCTCTGTGTAGATATCTTTTAGTAGATTTTATACATGTATTTATAGAGCAATAATGCCAACAGCATGCTGGCCATCTGCTGTCCAGCTTTAAGAAGTGAATTGTTATTCTTCAAAACCAAGAAAATACCTTTTTTTTTTTTCCCTGGTATTTCCTTTATGGATAAATACTGAAATTTATCCATATTTCAGTATGTCATATAGTATAGTATATCATATAGTCATATATATAGTATTTGAAATACTTGAAAATTTAAGACAACTACCAAAGGAACAAATCAGTTTTTACAAAGACAATATTAAAATTCATTTAAAACATGCAGTTCACAATAATATACCAGAGAAGATGATTTGTGTGTCTTTTTCACCCTCCTGAGAGCCACTACTGAAACGAGGCCATTTTATAAAACATCATTAAAACAATCAGCAGTTTTAAAATTTAAAATATGAACTGTAAGAACATGTCCTGTTGTTATAGCAATCACTCTTGTTTAGGAAAAAATTGACACAAAGCTGTCATAACTTGTAAGCAAAATAAGCTCTTTAAAAAAAAAATCACAGAGTAATGATTCTAGCAGTCATGAACATGTAAGCTCCAGAAGTGATTTATTACCTTTCTGGGGAGGTGAATGGGCAAAGTGTGATAAACTAATTCAAGTAGGAATATTTTTATGGAAAGCTTTTGCTTCATGTCAGCTCAATATGCTGTTGCCTCAGTTGCTGATATGACAAAACCAACCAGGAACAGTGAGAGATGCATCAAAATCCATTCACAGAGGGAAAAAATATTCTTCCTGGTAGCCCTGGGGTGGAGAAACTGACTCCAAAATGCTAGCAGTATAGCAGTATGGCTCTTCAGAGAAAGCAGAATAAGCCTTCTCTCATTTTTCTGGATAATTTTCTACACTAAACTTCTTTTGTCTTTTGTTATTCTGTTATTACTACCAATGCAATCCAAAATCAGGGGAATGCTCATTAGAGATATTCCTTTTTTTTTTTTTTTTAACAAATCCTCATTCTTTCATGTTTTTCTTAGACCTACGGACCAAGGCTATATAGTTCATGGGTGGCTTGATCCCATCCATCTACAAAATATTTTAAGCCTTTGAATTTCTTTTTAAGACAGAGTGTATCTTCATAATATTAGGACAGTATTTTACAATAATTTACATTTAATTTTGAAATAAACATTTCTCTGGAGTTCTGACCCTTTCTTCAGGGAAATATTCCCCAGGCACACTTGAGAGATAAATTGTCTAAATGAACTTTTTAATAACTTTTTACACAGTATCTAATTGTGGACTAGCCTAGCAGGCAGCCTCAGCAGGTGCATTTCTATCAAAATAATTTCACTGCATTTTCTATATAATTGAATTGACTAAGTTCTGCTGCATCATGATGTTTTCTCTCATTATAATGACAGCTGTGATATATTACAAGTTAGTTCTTAAGAAGAAAAAAGTGAGAAGAAAAAATATACATTTCAACCATAATTCTTCAAACCAAGCATCTACAGGAGAAAAAAACAAAGTCAAGCAACAAATCATCACCCCAAGATAAGAAGCAAATAATCTGAATGGCAAATATTTTTGTTCCAGAAGTACTTAGACTGTTTTTGGAACATTCAGCATAATAAGAGTAAAAAAAAAATTCTTTTAACATTAGTATGTGCCCTCAAAATATTATTCCTTGTGGTAGAAGAACAAAAATACTAATACCTTAGAGAAACTCATGGTGTTCTTCAGTTTCTTAGCCATGAAAATAAATTCTGAAGTTCTTCCTGGTGGTGTAAATAAGGCTTTCTTTCACTTTTCTCAGCAGGAACCCCCATTCCAAAACATTCAATAAATATAAGCAGAAAATATATTAATGATCTGAGTGTCACACTGTAACTGCAATTTGTAGCCATTGAGAAAGTGCCCTAAGAATAACTAACTCTTTAAAAAAAGGAGCTTATTCACAAAAAGAAAAAAAAGTAAAATTATTCTGTATCTACATCTGTTTTCAAAGAAGTACAAGGAGTAATTTGCTGTCATTGAGAATGGTGATCACAGAATTAAAAGTAGCTCTTATACTCCACTGTGTTGAAGAAGTGTGTTCAGTTTTCTAATAGTCAGAAATAAAATTCCTCAAATAGGACTTATTTTACTACCATAATTGTGACTTCTTAGTCTGAATATTACTTCCTCTTTGCAATTTTAAGCATGTGGCACAACACATAAAGAATTAATAACATTATTGGGCTATTGAGTAACTAATTACTTTCTTACTACTAATTCTCAAAGGTTCCACCTATTTCATCTGAACTGAGAAATTGCTATTGTTCCAAGCAGCTTTTTAATGCTTATTGGAAGAAGCATTTATATTATTATCTTATACCCCCTCAAAACATGTTGTCTCTGTCAAAACCTCTCAGATACATTGAACTACTCTTTTTCATTACTCAATGGCAGTACTTTTGAGAAACAGAAAGAATGATGGAATGAGATGCTTAAGGGAAAAATTCAGTTCTGGCAGAAAGGCAGGCCCATGGAAGAAAAATGTAAATTAGCTGTGTTCATCTTAGGCAATGCCTTTCACTCCACATGGCAGAGTGTGTAGTGTATGTGCTGCTTTTACAGTCCTTCTCACTGAGTGACATGCAGACCATATGCACTTCTCAGCGATCAACAGCCTATTCCCAGCTCTGAAGTGCTCCCCTTTGCCTCTAGCGTCAGCTGAACGTTCAGGCATGAGATGGTAGAATGCAAGAGAAAGCTCTCAGGAAATAGAAAATGCACACTTTTTAGGGAGATTGTTGCCCCAAGGGTAATTCCTCGGATTTACTGCTTGTTCATTGCACAGATGGTATTTTTTTTAGAAAAGATGACAGCAGAAACAGGCTTCAACATTTAGTCTAGAGTACTGTCTTTAGTGGCAAAGCCCATTCCAGGCTGGAGAGTGGACTGAGCCCTTGATCTCCATGGACTCAGATAAAAGTTTATAAACCTGCCCTATACCTAGACAAAAACACCTTTTGAGAAGTCAGGAGTACCCAAAACTGAACGGGTTCACTTCGGGCCAGGTCTTATGAGCTCTCAGCGATCCCTTCATACCCGGAATAGCCCAGCTACCCAGATGGCTTAAAATGAGCAGGATGGCTCTTGTGGCGGTGTTTGAAACAGAAAAGGGTTTAATAAGAAACAAAATAACAAACTCTTTACAGAGAAAAGCTGTGCCAGGGCAAGAGATGCTTGCTCCTGCTAAGCATCCCACAAAAGCGATCAAATCTTTTGTTCTGTCCCTTTTTCTACCCAATGGCCCAGGCAGGACCTCTTGGCCTCAGGTCAATCGAACAGCTCCAAGTTTGAGGTGAAGTCTAAAAGGTCCTATGAGGTGTCCCTGTACTAATTTTGTAGAGAAGTTTCTCGGGCTTTGCCTTATTTAGCAGACAAAGGGTATTTGGAAATTCTCTTGTAATTTGGTCACCCTGTCAGCTGTAGGAACGCTCCTACACAAAACCTCCATTGGGTTGGCATATATTGCAGAAGTCTTGTGAGAGGCCTGTGTACTTCTGGACCAGCAGAAGGAGAAGAAACTTGAATGTCAGAATGCATTAAACACCATAATTACATGCTGTAATGCCGCTGAAAATGCTGAAAATGCTGTTCAAATATTTTATCTTTCTTCAAGAAAGTATCCATTTATTTCCAAGCATTTATGAAATCTTTTCACAGATTTGTGGAAGGGCATTGTTTAGGAAGCAGGGTAAATTTTGCAGTCATCATTGTTCATTTTTTACAGACATAAATAACTTATAAAACTGCCTATCAGTGCTTTCTCTAGCAGAACTTCAATGCACTCATGAAGCAGAAAAATGCATTTAAGTGATAACACAAATCTGATTTAATAAAGTTTTGGCTCAAACCTTAATATGATACCTGAAATTTACTAAAGTCACATAAAATATAGACTAATTTAAAATCTCTATTATTTACTGTTGGATAGGTTATTAATGTAGTAGCTAATTAGCTATGAGAATCTGAAGTTTTTCTGCTATGTGCTAGTATTGCTGAATTTTGTAAAAAAAACTACTGTTCTTTCATTTTTGTCCTTGTCAATAACACTCGTGCTTCTCTAATTCTAGCTATTGCCACAAGGGAATTTTTATAATCTCAGTGAATTATGAGAAAAATTTTGTGTTAAAACATATCCATTTCTTAGCACTTCATGTTGAATAACCTCATTTAAAAAGAAATATTTATTTAAAGGTTTTTTATTTCTAGTATCTGAGCACCTAATTTTGACTCTTAGATAATAAAGACATTGTCTGAAATTTATCTGCTTGTATAAAATCATCTTGGAGGATATTATCTCAAAATGTACTTTGTCATTTAACACTTTCCCCCCAAAGTATTTACATAGTAGCAGTACTATTCCAGATAGGTCTTTACCTACATTTAATGCATTTTCCAGTTTCATATATTATGAGGACTTCCAGAGTTGAAAAATCACTGTAAAATAGGAATTCCATTTTACATGAAAATCTGATTTCACTTAAAAGTTTTACCTGTCCTGAAAACAACTCCAGATCTATGGAAATGAAAGGATTAAGGGAATTGATATGGTTCTAGGGGACCTACTTATCATGACCTTAAATTGGAAAGGGGTTTATGTAAAATTACATGGACTAGGGTCAAAGAGGGCACCACTCAGACAAGTATGTGGTTCATCTGATCTACAACCAAGAAGTCTAACATGTGCTTTTATGCATTGCATTCAGGAGCTTTTGGATGAACAAGACTGTATTGGGTTTGCACGGACAAGCTTTGGCAGCAGGGGGGCTACAGGGGTAGTTTCTGTGAGAAGTTGCCAGAAGCTTCCAGGTTCAGGTCATGAACTGACCATAACTCCCATCCTCTGTCTCTCTGCCACTGGGGAAGGAGGTAGAGCTAGGAAAAAGAAAGGGCTAAGGCGTTTTTAAGGTTTATTTTACTTCTCATTATCATGCTCTGATTTTGTTAATAATAAATTCAACCAATATCTCTAATTTTAGTCCGGTTTTCCCATTATGGTATTTGGTGAGTGGCATCTCTCTGTCCTTATCTCAGCTGATGAACCCTTCATTATATTTTATCTCCCCTGTCCATCTGCTTAGGGGAGTGATAGGGTGGCTTTGGTGGGTGCCTGGCCTCCAGCCAGGGTCAGCAGACTAAAAAGTTGTCATGGGAACAGAAACAAAACCACAGCTTCTCCATCTCCCAGGAAGAGTTCTATTATCCCACAGAACTACCAGGACTTCTGTTCCTTGATTTCAGTTTTGCCCCTTGCACTCACACTGCTGGCTGTGCAAAGGCATGGCTTTAACAGGAAGACATCGTGCCTGTGTACTCTGTGCTTGAGAGCTGTCACTCTTGTGAGGATAGCAGTTCACAGCCCCTGGGGACAGGAATTAAAAGCTCCAGATATTCCAGTCCTGAAGCTCTATTCACCACTTAGATAACAACTTGTTGTCGAGAAAATTTTGGCATGTCAGCATACACTGTAGTGTCTCCTAAAATGCAAATTATGTCATAAAAAGTGAGATGCTGATGAAACTCCCTGAGTGGAGATAGGAACAAGCTGATCTATGTGACCCTATCAATGTATCTTAAAAGCTGATGTGCCATTTCTTTTCACATTTTGCCACAGACCAGATGTGCTTTGATATGCAACATGTTTGAACAGCTAATTAATATTTAAAAGTGTCATTCTGGCATAATCTGTATAAACATACATTTGGAATTCACAAGATCCTGTCAAATACAATTTTTTTTAAATTGTATTCAATAAAACGGTTATGAATGCCTATATGGGTTGCCTACAACGCAAATATTTCTGACTTTATTGAAGAAAACACAGGGTTTTTTTCTGTCATTTTTGCTATTTCTTCCTTCAGAAAATGAAATTCACCTTCAAGTATATAAATGTAGAGAAAGCATATTTCCAATTAACAACCTTTTAAAAAATATCCATTACATTTATTTTTTTAAAGTAGTAGGTTTCTTCTTCAAAGTCAGAAGTCATTAACAAAAACTTCCTTAGAATAGTTCCAATGTTTTAATTTAAATACAAATTTTAAGATTAAGCCATCTCTCATTGAAGAAAAGGAATGCAGTAATTATATAGTTCTGCAGAAAAGAGAAACAAAATTATAGGTTCACTTCCAAAAGAGTACATAGTTTGAATGTATATTTAATACTTATATAATTATATTTAGAGTAAACGATAGCTAAATAAAGAATTTACACATTTAAGATCCCAGTGGTACTATTTTCTTAAGAAGTGTTTGTCAGAACTGTTCTATCTACCACAGTGCTCATTAGTTGGTTGCCTTTACCAGTTCTTTAACTGTTTTCTTTAATAGTTCTCTGAGTGGAAAAATGTGGATGTTCAAAAACTCCTTGAGTTTTATAGTCAACATCTTCAGGAGCTTTTCTGCAATGTTGGGTGAGGCAACTTAGAGCTACAATCAAAGAAGACCAACCACAACATTTCCTTTTTAACCAAATAACTAACACTGAATATGAATAACACTTATGGCTTTGTAACTTCTCTCAGACAGCTATATTCAACATTTCAGAAAACATAATAAATGTATCTGTAAGTAAGTGTAAATCATACATGTTCTCCCAAGAACTGGTTTAAAACTTTGTCTTTCTCATAAGATGTTAAATATGTCAGATGCATAACTCTCTAAAATACTTATTTACGCCTATAGGTTACAAAAGAATATAGTTTATTTAAAATATAGATGTTCTATATTTTATAGATATAAAGATAAAGGGTAGATAAAAAAATTATAATCAATTTTGGCAGGTAGTGAGTCTTATATAGTCAAATTTTTCCATTTTACTTTGGTTGGAGTCAGCTTTGCAATCAGATATTGCCTAAGGTCTTGAAATCGAATATTTCCCCTGCTCACCAGCACTTCATACTTTCCAAAGGTCTGCTTTAAGTAGGTCAGCTGGTTTATAGTTGTGTGAAGGCACTGAAAGCTATGCTGTTGTGTGCCCTTTTCCAAGTGTATTTTAAAATCAATTTTTCCTACACAAAATGTAATGCATCTATTCAAGTTTGGGTGACTTCTATATTTAATAAAGAAGTAGTTATGTATGGCACACAATGGTTAACAGCGACATGTTGATTCATTAGGAATCAAGTTATATTATCAATATGATAAAATATCAACCATAGATATGTAATTATTAATATAGCCACAGTTTAAAATATGTTTTAGGATGCAGTAATTGCCACATACAATTATTTTTTTAATAAATTTTTTTTGTCTTTTAAAACTCACAGATTACTTTTGTAAAGAGTTCCATATCCCAGATCACCAAGGGCTTGTTCATGTGAGCTTCATGTTCTGTAATTTCTGCATTTCATGTGTTTTTCAGTGAAAAGAAAAGGAAGGGAGGAAACAGCTGACATACCTCAGTCTACGAGGCTTTTTCATACAATGCATCAGTTGGAAAACTTCCAACAGAAAAAATAAGGACATTTTTCTCCATGTAGAGAGAAAAAAAATAGCCATATGTTGATACATACATGCATGGACACATCCAGCCTGAATTATAAATATATAGTTTTATAGATATTTGAGTGAAGTAAACAGCACCCGTTTAAAAAAAAAAAAAATCTTATAAGTGGCACAACTATATTTTCTTGCTGGCTCTAGGAGCTCCTATAAATAAATAAATATGTAAAGTGGAATCATATCCTTTGAAGTAAAAAAACATGATAAAGGAAGAGATGTTGATACTCAGGAGACTCTTTTCTCTCTGAACCTGCTGTTACAGCAATGTAAATTACAGCATTATCTCATGAACTGTTTCAAGAGCAGACTTTCAAAGGTGATCACTTGAGTTTATTAAGGACATTTCCATTGTTCTCAAAATATGTCATTGAAACAACTTTGTGTTTTCTGTAGTAAACAGTTATGTATTGCTGGATTGCTGTGTTGAAAAGTTTAAACCTTTCATCTTTGATGCACTTGTATTTCAGAGAAACACGAACTCTGTTTATCATATGAAGTTTCTAAAGCCCTTCCTTGTGGAAGACAGACTGTACATAAACATAAGATGCTGCACTGCAAAACTGGAGAAATCTTCCTTTATTCATATTCTGTTCATATTTCTGTTCATAATGACTCCTAATGAAGTAAATGGGAATGTTGCCACTGACTGTTAATCTGGAATTTGACTCCTCAAATTTGTTTCCTCTTACCTTCAAGAATCCCAAAGCTCTCGTATCCCACTTTGTCAGATTCCTTTGCTGATAGATCCCTCCCTCACAACTTGCCCCTCAGGTAGAAGGAAGACAGTGTATCTGCAAACTCATTTTTCGTTTCCATTAAGGTCTAGACCACAAGGCTGGTCTGTTGCTGCTGGTCTGTATCACATACAACTCTCAGGTTCCTTCCCTCAATCACTTACAGTCCTCAGCTAGCATTTGAGTTAAAACCTTTTTCCTTGATTTTATGTCTAAATTGCTTCTTTCACTCTCTCAATTATGATTAAAAGCTTCCTTAAGTAGATGAGCATTCTAATTTTTTTTTAATGTCATCACCTTGAAAATGCTTAACCTGAGCAGCTGTGGCCATATTACATTATCTCTGTGATATATTACATATCTCTGTCATAGTCCTCTGTAGAGTCCCTGGACAGAAACAGAGACTGCTGGAGTCCAGTTCATTCTTCAGTAGATGTCTGAACTGGGTTATATGAGTTAAGGAGTCTGTACCAGACTAGGTAAGGTAAAAGTGAGGAATTGTAGTATACACCAAAGAGTAGAGCGGGGATGTGGTTTGCTTCAGAGTAAGCTACAGACCTGAGAGTAGCTGCTACAGGAACTCCAAAGTAACAGGACTGAGCAAAGGCTTCACTATGGTTGTGCAAGTATGGAGAGGAGTCTAAAAACACCTGGAGTTTGTCACATATACTGACATGCCAGCACTACTTACTACTTTACTAAGAAATGTGCAATAGGTGGGCACAGGGCAAAGCCCAGTTCTCTTTTCATCCTCACCCAATATCACTGTAGCTACATGTATTATGGAGTCATGATTCATATTAAATTTCAGTCAAGTTGTTGGCCTCTAAGTTCATGTTATAAAAGAAAGATTAAGATCCAGATGTTAGAACTGACAATTTACTGCATATATCTGGTAATTTGGAAAAGCCCATGAGTAATAGGGGCTACAGTGAAAAGGAAACCATTTGTGCTCCTCTGCCACTGGACTCATGCTGAATGCCTGGCTTTGGTAGCTGGATATTGTGAAGCTGAACTGGCAATGAATTCAAGGAACTTTCAGCTCCAAAGAACATGAACCACTTCAGCCTCTTCCAGTATAAAAGAGATTACTTCTGTTGTAAAGCAAAGAACAAATCTCTTTTTAATTTCTTGCAGTCCATGAATTCTAACTGCCTTGTAATCTTTGCCTTTTGATTTTGGAGCAAGTACTCCAAATAAGCTCCTATACAAGTTGCTATAATAAAATCCCTTAAAGAAGTAATGGACAAACTGACTTCAATAAAATGCATGTGTAAAGAAGATGCTGGATAAAATATATGCTTGATATTCTTCCTTCCATTATGCCCTTTACTACATTTTGCAGTATCAATAACCTAATAATAATATATTAGTAAATCCTTCTCTTCAGTGTACTATTCAACTATAAAAATAAGAAAACTTGGATTTGTTTTCAAAATATTATAAACCTGTGACTGTTGTAAAGAAATTAATTAGATTAATACTTAGAATAGATGTGTTTCTAAAACAAAGTCAATTTTTGAAGGATAAATTGTTTTAAAATTCTACCCATTACCCATTTATTTTCACCCCTTTTTTGACTGCCACTTTTCCCTTCTAATTCTGTAATTTTCCATATTTTTATCCTAAATATATAAACCTTTAAATACAGATTACAATCCTGAAATTTAACTAGCCTTGAACTACCTTGTTCATCTGGCCTGCTCCTGTGGGCTTAAATATTGACTGGCATCTGGTAACAAGTCAGCCTGCAGCACTGGAACAGAAAATGCTATGAAATCAGAGTTGTGAAGATATCATTTAATGGTGGCCATATGTACAATCCACTGCAGAAGTTTGCTTGTTCTTTAAACAAAATTATCACCACGTCACAGGTGGACAGAAATATGCACCAGGATTTTTGAATCATTTAGTCTCAGCAACCTCTTTTACAGCTTTTGCTTATTTAGATTCTATTTTCCAGTGTTCAAGTCCCAGTACAGCTCACTGATTTAACTGTTACATGCAAAAAGATTTTGTGCCTTGGAAAATAAATTCTTATTTCAACTTGCATACAATATCTGTTTTATTCATAGGTGAGTGGTTATTAGAAGGTACATACTGATCATTTCTTCAGGAGCATATAAATGTATATGAAACATGAAGAGAGGAAGGGAAATTGTTCCCATTTCCACATTTTCAATATAGATAATATTTTATCAGGTTTTATAAATCTAAGCCGCACCATGTTTTATTTCTTCTCAACTGTTCATATTTTCCTTGAATTAAGTTTTTTACTTATATATGAACCTCATAGCAAGTTTTGTTATCTTACAAAAATAAGGGTTGCCATATGCTTTCATAAACAGAACTTTTATTTGCTTTTATTAGCTTGCTGCATCAACACAGAGCAGATTGTTTTTGAAAAATGAAGTTTCATACTGCCAGTGAAGCTCCAGAAAAGAATGCATAATTTTAAAACTAAAGTCCATTTCATAAGGAGCTATTCTTTGAATGAAGTTTGATTATATAGGGCCAACTGCAATGTCAAGACTACAATCTATAAAATGCTGGGGCACCATCCTACCTTTTTAAATATTTTTTTTTCAAACAGCAGAATAACTAGAAAAACATTAAATCATTATAGTAATAAGCATATTGGAAATTATAGTAACAAGCCTACTGAACAGCTTTCTCTTTACCTGTTTCCTTTTCTGTTGCTCTGCACTTTTATTATCAATGTTTTAAATACTGGTTTCAAGTTCTTTATATCCTGGAAGTTACAGAAAGTTGCTCAATAGAGACAAGGATATGCATTTGAAATGGATATTTCTAACAACTAGATTAGATTTTCAATGATCTGGCTGACATTTATCTGTTCAGAATGCAACAATTCATTAAAAAAACACAGCTTCAATTCTGTCTGGATTCATAAATATTCTAATCTCATTCTCACAGGTAAATAGTGATAAACTGTTAATGTCATTTAGCATTCTGAACTGATAATTTCAATTTATTTTCCATTATACAGGGCAATATTTTCTCCATTATTTTTGTTTCTTTGTACAGTGTCATTTTGGTTAATAACAGCAAAGTAATTCAAACTTGAATGAGGAGGGTAAGATGCACCTTATTATCATTCCCCATAATACCTTATTGTTGACATAAATTTCTATGTTGGTTTAAAAAAATCATTGAAATGCTATTCCTTTTTATTTTTTTAAGTAATCATAAAATTAGAGTACAGGAATTAGAATGCTGAAAGCTCAGGGGTAATTATATTTGTTATGCTGAATGCATTGGTATAGAAGTTCCATGAAAAATCACAAGTAATAAGTTTTAAAGAGTCTCAATGCATGTGAATTAAATGGAAGCAAGACAATTTACCAGACTACTCAGTAAAACATCCTTACAGAAAAGGAATCTTCACCTCATACCATTATCATGGTGAATAACAGGCGCTGAAAATTTTAGTGTTGCCATTTAATGAAAAGATAAGAATTAGTGTACCAAATCTTTTTTAATTAAGATGAATTAATTTAAAAATCAATAATGAAAAATAATGTAATAAAGTTGAAATGTAGTGGAAAATAGATTATTCTAGCCAGAGTTTTTATAAATTAGTATTTTATGAACACTTAACAGAAGAGGGTTTAGGGAGTTTAAAAATGTATATGTAATACTAAACAAAATGCTGATCTTAGTTTAAGATAAAACACTATTTTTTAACTACTGAAATTAAGCATTAGTCATTAGACCATGTTCAGAGTTAGTGAATAATTCAAAATTTCTGTGTGGAAAAACATCTATTTTTACTGAGTCTCTCGAAGTATTATCAAGATCATTTAGGTATGTAATAAATTAGTGCTAATAACAAACACAGCATATTATCGGCACATTTTGACTATACAAAGCAAGGAAATCAGAATTCTCTAGCTATACACCAGGTGCCTCAAAAACACAGGTTTGCATTCAGTGGTAATTTGAATAGCTGCCCCTTACTCTTGTCTGCTTAGCTGGGTGAAGTACCCTGTGTTCACCTGGAAAAGCTGTGTGATTGCATAGAAGAAAAGATTGTTTGAATGGTTTATTTGAATGGCTGTAATTTCAGACAAGTCAGGTTCCCAGTCTTGATTTTTGCAGAGCTGCACAAGTGCCCATGCCAGAACAGAACTGATGAAGGGGCAGGAAGAGGGAGCTGGGCTGGAACAGAGAGTCACAGGATATAAGAAACACCAAAAAAAAAGTTAATGATGAGTTACAGCTGAAATCACATGAAAACCTCAGTAGCACTGCAATAAATTAGGGTTGTTAATTTAGATATCTGGGGGAAATATATACAGACACGTAGTCACAGCATTCCTGCCCTTTCCTTCCCAAAGCATATATTTAATGTCAGTAAATAAAGTGAAAGCCAAGAAACAATATAAAATTCTCAGCATTTGTATGAACTAAGAATTCTACCTTTAAGAAGCACTCCAGAGAAATTAAATGCATGTTGTCAGGTATATCTACTAGCAGGACTTAAACCAAAAAATGTTTATTTTGTTTTTTAAATGGTAATTTTTAGAAGTCTTGCTTTTTTTTTTCCTCTCCTTTTGAGCCTAATGATAAAGCTCATTTTCCCATTTCTTTCTAGAAAGCAGTGAATAAGAACTCAGTACTGCAGCTTACTGCAGTTTTGTTTAGTTCTCAGTTTAGTTCTTAGTTTACTGCAGTGTTTCTTGGGTTACTAACCATGAACCTTGTACTTAGACCCTCACCTCATAGTTCTAGTATGAAAATCTGTGTTTTCCATGGAGTTTCTCTATTACAGACAAGACATGCCATTTTCTCCATGATGTTTTGAGCCTCTTCTAAGATGCAAACAGTTAAATTGCCATCTTTTTTCCCTAGTCCCTGTACTAATAGAGAAAGGTACCTGTATGCCAAGCACATCCCATCATTTAGGGACAATTTGTATTTCCAGGAAAACAATAGTAACTATGCCTAATAAACTGGAAAGTCAAAGGGAGAGTAGCAAGGCATACAAGGAACAATGTTCTCCTTCCAAATTCCATAGGTCACAGTTAGTTTGTATCCAGATTTTGGGAAGCTGGAGATCATTTAAGTCTCAGGTCAGGGAAAAAAAACTCAGGACACACTGAAACTCTCTTCTGACCACCTTTCTTTGGTTTCTAGGGTAGTCCTTTGGTTCAGATACTTAAATGGCAGATGTAACATTGCTGTTATATTTGTGAAAGCAATGTGGTTTGTAGGGCAAGAAGACTCTTAAATTACACATATGAAATGTTTACTATTTTCCTGAAGGAGTAAGTGTTAAAAAATTGCCTTGAAATTCGACATTATGAAAGCTTGTGCTTCAGAGTAGTAAGTTCCTACCTTATGAGCATTTCCACAGGATCCTAGTATATTCAAACTCATTCAAGCACATAGAACAAAAATTAAGGTTCACCTCTATTATTCCCTAACTTCCAGGTGCTTGACTTTGAAAATCTCAATTAAATTATTTTAATTTGTTTCTGAATACAATACAGTATAAAGGAAGTAACTGGATCAGGAAGGAGCTAATAACTACATTGAAAGTTCTTTGCTTGTGGGCACTCTTTACATGTAAAAATGGAAATAGTTTAATTTAGTTTTCTTTTCATTATGGCATGAGGGACAGCTCACCCTATTACTGAATGAATCTCACTATTAATGAACAATTTAATGGATTAAGTAATCATGCAAGCGTTTGGTTTTTTGGCCTTTTTTTTTTGCTTATCTTCTATTTCTAATATACAAATAATGATTATTTCGTTTACCTTGGGTATTTGAAGAAGGAAACTTTCTGTCCTCACCAAGCAAGATAGTACCAATGTCTGGCTAGGTATTAGCTTCTACAAATCTGAAACTGCTATGCTGGAAACACAGTAGGTCAGAAGTCAGTAGGTTTTGTATCAGCCACATGTGAAGTAATTCAAAATTTACAAAATAGATCTAATTAATTTATATCTACCTACAAATCTGTCTTTCTTACACCCTTAAATCTTTCATTATCTCTTGTAACAAAACTGCACTCCAGAGGTAAGCTTTGATTGAGCTGTCTGGATGACAGCAGTCAAGCAGATTATTTTCTGGGCCCAAGATAAGTGAAACATTTTTTTTCCTTTTTATTTAATGCAGTTTGATCAACAAACAAGTGGGTTAATTTTATGTCTCCCTGTATCTGAGGGAAGGCTGCAGGAACCACCTGAATTTTGGATTTCCTGGGAGGGAAAGTAGGACTATGCAATAATCAATCTATGGCCAATGCCAGTTGCTCCTTTAAAATATGGGCTACAAGTAATTTATATTTTAAAACCATGTATAATTAAATAAATTTCCTCAAAAGAAAACACATTATTTAATTTAAAATTATTTTATTCAATTTAATGAAAAGCTATTTTGAAGGCCCTATGGATGAAAAACAATGAAATGGAAAAATACAGTTCATAGTAAGGAAAAAGACAGATAAAGCCACCATTTCTGTGCTTTAGCACTCTTTCTAAATAAAAGCACAGGACCACATCTAACTTACTTTCTTCCAGTTCTGCAGCTAAAAATTCTTGCCAAACTTTCTTAATTTTGTGGAATGAGAAGGCCAGATTCCAAGCTCCGTTCTAGTAATTTGTCACAGGTAGCTATGCTGTTTTCCATGGTTATTTTTAACCTTCTAACTTGCTGTCCTTCCAATCTTTCTTTTCATTGTGCTGCTTTCTCTTCTACTGATGACTTCAGTTGTTATTTGTGTGAGGAAATAATGTAGTATTTGATTCATGGCTATTAAGGCTTTCACAAGAAAGCCTCTGAAATGAGATATTATGTTATGATGGACTAGATATTCAAGTAAAATTAAAATGAAATAGCTATTGAAAATGTAAATACCTATTGTTTCCAAGCAAGTTTTCTATTTTAGAAAACTCAAAATCTCTGCTCTGTGTTTAAGATGGACAGAGATATTAAGTTCTATGGGGGCATCTGGGAAAGCATCTTATATATTGGAGTAGTGTAGAACAGGAACTAATATATAGGAAAAGTATAATTCTGCCCACATGTCCCCTACAGGGGAATACCTCATATTTATCCATTCCCACAGGGACAGATAAATATGAGGTATCATCCACCAGGTGTTCTTGAAGGAAATCACTGTAACAATTTAAAAGTAATTACACACCATATTCAGGAAAACTAGGAACAAAGACTCTAGCCTGAAAGAAAAAAGTAGATTGTCTGGGTTTTGGAACCAAAATGTCAGCAGAATTAAATGGGCATTTAAAACATTTGTTTCCCCCAGAAAGCCCCCTGGTGAAATAGGGTCATGACTTGAGGATATCTTCTTCTGTGTACATTATAGGTAAATATACTGATGCTCCAAAACTAGTAACTTTGCTAGAAAGCAGAATTTTGTCAATGAGGTTTATTTGGCTTTGAAAAAGAATATAATCAACAGATCCTCCAAAGTATTCTGAATGAGTATCTTCATTTCAGAAGTAGTGTGGGTAAAATTGAAGGAATGCCTCTGCAACATTTATAAAATGGGAGACTGTATCTTGCCTACCTTGTCAAATGAAATAAGACTGGCATTTAATGAGTAGTAAAAGTGAGAAATGCAAGTATAATTATCTTGTCTCCTGTTCTGGTCTCCTACTTCAAATCCAACAAGTATTGCCTTAGAAGAGAAATTGTAAGTACTTTTACTCAGGTTGCACCACGCTCTGTGCAGAGAATTAGCATTGCACTTACATACATATTAACAGTACACTGCCAGGAAAATCGTGCTACTGAGTTGAAACTTACTGCTTAGGGACTCAATAGGTTTTAAAGGTTTAGTATTTCAAATAGGTCAGATCTAGATAGGTTGACACTCGCAGAATTTGCTGACAATCGACATACAAACGGCTTCAAATTGTGGAAATTCTTCACAGACATTTTTTTATGGAACAATCAGCGGGAAAAAATTCCCTTATTTTTTCTCTGTTTTTGAAATGACTGAGATAATTCTTTTTCCTTTAGATTTCCACACACAGAAAAATAAACCCTAATCAGAGAATTAAAATGTTTGGCCAATTAATAAACAGGGAAGAACAGTGATTTATAAAAGAAATTACTACATCCCCTTGATTACCTATGATTTGCAAAAATGACAACTACGGAGATTTGTAAATAATCACAGTTAATAAACTGTCTTCCTCCTCTTCCCACAACACATTTTGAGTTAAGAGTACACATTAGAAGTAAACTTATTTTAGAAAGTTAAAAACAGCAATCATAACTTGTTTGTATAGGACATATCTTTCATTCTGACTAGCACCTTCCTTTACAAATCCCTAAATTATTTCCATGGGATTATGGTGGATTAAATGACTGTTCAGGGTAAAACTGGCAGAATTAGGTCCTAGGAGATTTCCTGTGCTATGCTATGATCCCTGAAGGGAAGGAGTAGGAATTACACTACTAAAATTATTAAAGCCAAATGGGATTTATCATTTAATATACCCTTTAAGAAACATTTCTACATTAGCATGAGGACAGACAGGATGACATGGAACTACATATTTTACTCGTGTCTAATTTGGCACTATCAACTTGGTCTTTGACAAAGGTAGTGCTGTTTAACTTTATTTTTAAACCTGAGAAAGAATAATTATTTCTATTACTTGAATATATTAAAATTATCAGCTCATTAAATAAACCCATTTTATAGAAGGGTTGGGGTTTTTTCATTGCTTGTTTTTATTTGGAGTTTTTGGTTCTTTTTGTTTTTAGGATGGAGAGAGACAGGAGAATACAGAAATATGGCCCATGGGATGAGAAATTAGAAACTGAGAAATTTTATTGTGATTTATTTCATGAAAAGAAAATATAACTTCTTATTGTACACTGAAAATGAGATGTTTGAGACACTGCAAAAAGTGAATTTGCTTAATACAGTGCATCAATTGAGAAATAGCAAGTGCAATACTTGATACTCCATCCACTGTAAATATTATCCTTTTATCTGATCTGCTTCTGCTGTACATTTTCTTACCAAAATGTTGTAGTATTCAAAAACTATTCAAAATGTTTTCTGTGAGATTTTTTTAGGACAACAAGTGAAGCATAGTAACTGTGCATCAAAAGCACTCAGGAGACCTTTGACACTATAAATAATCTACAAAACTGTCTGTCATGCTGAGTTCATTCATATAATTAAAAGACACAGAAAGACACACCTTGCAACCTGATATATCTGCCAATGGCAAGAAGATAAGGGACCTAAAGTTCTCTTATTCTTGTCTTCTTTTACTTTTCTTTTATGTTACTCCTTTTTTTTTTTTTGGTTTGGGGTTTTTGTTGTTGCAATTTAAATTAGCCTCTTAATGTTTAGACTCTTACAGGTCTCTACAGTAACATGTAAAACATAATCCATAAGAACACACTAGTCCACTTTTATATATGAGATGGTGTTGAATGGCAGCATTTCTGGAACCACTGTATCATTTGGTCCTGTGATGTGACTGGAGAAGTGCAATCTGTACTTGTGAGGAGCAAGGAGACTGTCATGCTTACGGGCAGGTGTTTCTTCAATAAATACAATGACATTGAAGAAGCACGAAGTTACCTAAGTAGGAAAAGTTAACATCAAATCACTTTTGGTTTTACTTCAATTTCCTTCATTCACCTTGGACCAGCTTAGGGTTAAAAAAAACCCAAAAGAAACCAAAACCAAAATCAAAATATTTACATCTAACTGAAGGAGATCTGTATAATAGAAATATAGAACATAATGTATTAATGTATTATGATTTCTGCTTGCACAAGAAGAAAGGGTTCAGAAATACCCAAGAATTAGTGTATCATCCAGCTGTAATATAGGTAAATATTGCTTATAATCACAAGTGTATGTCACCTGATATGTGTTGAGGGTCACTGTTACTGCATGCAAATCAGTCATTATTGTAAAGACACAATCTTGAGTTTGCAATTTCCTCATCAGCATGTAAAAACTAGGTTTTCAAACAGACTAAGAATTTTTTTTTCAAAATGCAGATTGAATTTTCACACCCGCTTGTATCTCTGACATTCTTTAGAGACCTGTTCCTTTCTTTTGATAGCCTTTGCATTTATTACTTTTATTCTCAGTGCTCATCATTTATATTCTTTCTCTAGGCCTCTCTCTCTGGTGTTCATTTTTCTCTGGTTGTTTCTCTTGCTCATTTATTTTTGCATCTCCTTTCTAAGAGCTCTGCCATCTCATGTAGGTTCTACTGATTGTATTTCCTATATTAGGTTAAGCCTTGCTCAAGGCAAGTGAGATGTCATGTGGTTATGGGAGGTTTCAGAGGTACTAGCCAGGCCCCAGGCTGTGGGAGTTCTTTTCCCAGGCAGCCCTGTTCCCAGGAGTCATTTCACCTGCTCCTGCATCTCCAAGACATGCAGTTCTTTCATCCTCTCCTGAGGAGCCACTTCATCACAAAAGTCTACTCTTCTTCTCCCAGACCTGCCCAATAAGTGACACTGACATTTTTCAGTTCAGTTTCCCAGTACTGAGGTGCTCAAATAGGGCAGGCACAGAATCTTGGTTCAAGCTGTTCTACTCAAGCAAATGACAAGGAAAAATTGGTTGCATCAAAAATCCGGTGAAAGGATTTATGAAAGTCATACAAGGCTGAGTATCTGTGATAACAGTAGCATCAACCATTCACCAATCCTCCCACGTGTTTAGCTGTTTATGCAGAAAGTGTATGACTTTTTGGACCAGAAACACTTTGCTCTCCTTCCTTTGGAGAAAGCCATCAAAATCGGCATGGGATTATTGTTACCTTAATCTAGATCCATCTTGCCCCTACAAAATTATTCACATTATGCCTATACATATGGTAGCCCTGATTGCATCAATAAAAGTTTGTTACACTGGTTAAACACTGAGTGTTTTTAAGGTAAATTAACCTATTTCTGAAGTACAAATTCAGAGAAGAAGAGCTTGATAGTTATGCCACTGACATATATGTATTTACTCAGAATAAACCTGTCAGTCTTTCTGAAATCTTTCTTTTGAAATTAAGCAAACTATACCTAAAATAGTTTTGCATAGGTTATTGAACTACAAAGAAGGGCAAAGTGGCCTAAATCGTACTTTAACATACGAATATATCAGTAATAAAATTAAAATCCTGGCAAGGGGAAGGATGAGTAAAGGCAAAAGGTATCTTGAAGAAATTATGTAAATTTGTGGAGAAATATCAATTTTGAAACTTGTGAGGAGAGTAACTAAACAGATTTGAAATCATTGTATCTTATGTGTATATTTTTCTACATATCTATATCTCTGTGTTACTTTGACAATCATTGTCCGTGGGACTGTACACTGAAATACGTAGAGAGAAACAGTGAGGATATCTTTGTCCTATGATTGATCATATGTGTAAAAACAAGCTCAAATAATCTCCCAGCAAGGATGTTTCCCTGACCCAATGGCTTCAGGAATGAATATATGGAGAAACATAAAGGATGTTAATTCTGATTTTACTTACAAGACTGATTAACGGGGTATCCAAAATCTACCACCCACCATGGTTCATTTCTCTTCATTTTCCTTCCCTTCCCCAACTCAAACACCTTACTGACCACACAGTTCCTCCCAGAACTGTTCTGACACTGTTCTCATTTTTCTTTCCTCTCTAATTTTAGTTTGATTTGCCTTTAGATTAACTATTTTGGATCAGGACAAATCGATTAACATAATAATGTGCCTTAAGTTATTCAAGTTACATCTGTAAGTTTTTTCTCATGTCCATAAAGGCAAGAACCACAAACATACATGTTGGGGTATTCTTACCAAGCAAGCAGATGTAAAGAATTCAAAGAATTCTCAATATATAGAGTAACAATTTACTTATGGCCAAAACATACAAGAAGGTTAACAATTATGAGAAATAATTATCAGGAAACAATACAAGGAAGGTCATAGTTTAAACAAGGGTAATGCTGCAGTTTATGAGACCATTAAGTTCATAGCCTTGGCCCACAGTCCTCTGTCTGCCACCTTTACAAATGTCTTAGGAAGTCCTTTAAAGTATTTTCATTGTGAATGAAATAACTATTAAATTGTTCATGCTGCTGCAGTTAAAATTGCATCAGCAGTTTTACTGTAGCCCTTGGTTTCACAGGTTCATAACTCTGCTGTAAACATGGTCTTCAGTCTGAAGCTCAGCACAGAAAAGAGAAATCACAGAAAAAGTAATTCAACTATCAAGAAAAATATATTCAGTCAGTGTCATATTTTGAAAGAAAAGGACTGTAGATAAGTATGGTAGTCAAAAAATTATTTTACACTTTCAAAACTAATAAATACCTAAAGATTCAGTGTATCTTTTTATGGTTGTCCTGATTTTGATTGAAAATAGGTTCATCATGACAGACTGATGTAATTTCAAAATTGTCAGAAGTATTTTAAGTTATCCATAGTCTTCTAAACATGTCCACAACTTTGTGTTAGCAAATCTGCAGTGACTTTTAGTCTTTAAAAACATGCCCATGTGTACAAGGTATTTTTTCAAGGTAGAGCCATTGGTGCTTTAAGTCCCTATTGATAGGATTGATAGGTTGATATGATTATCAACCATTAAAAAAAAGGGAATAATAATACTATTATTATATAATAATAAAAAGTAGATAAATATGTAATGCTTTACAGAAGGAATAATGGTTTATCATAATTAATACTATTGTTTTGCCTTATTGATCCTCACAGAGCTGCTAAAGCTTCAGCCTATATGGCAGAATAACTGTACTGTATACCATAACACAGATGAGAACTCAACATAAATAAAGTGAATAATTACCTTAAAAGGACTTAAATATGGCCTGAAACACTGAGTCCAAGGAGGGGATGTTTTAACTTCACCAGAAGGCTTCCATTGGGCAGGAGGGAAGCTAAAGGATCTGATCCTATTTTGTACTCTCCTAAAGTCTCTGTTAAGAGACCTCTTCTGTTGCAAAGAACTTGCCAAAGCAAAATTCCCAGTAACTCTCTGTTTTGAACACTTGCACCAGGGATTTTCTTTCAAAGCGATGCACCACTGTCCTGCTGTTAATATGAAAGTTCAGTGAGTCTGTGGCTTTTATTTAAACATATGCTACCACAAACCTGTGCCTGCTGCAGGATTTCCTATCAATTCCAAGGCGTTTTTCCCACATCTGTAAGTCCCATATTCTGTAAGGAGGATACTGATTTTGATTGGGATGCCATATCACAACAGTCATTGCATCCTCAACGAGACTTACATTGCACTGTCCCCAAAGAAATATGCAGCTTCACAATTATAAACTGGCTCCTTCCAGTTTATTTATTCATTATATAAGAGCAAAGAATATTGCAAGCACCTCACAAGTGTTGAATAGGGGGCATTCCTTAGAGCAATTCTTATTTTCAGGCTATTTTTTATAAGTTTGCTTTTGAATTACTGCATTAAACTCAGTTTAAAAAAAAATCACCCAAAAGAAAGGTCACAAGATTTAGTTTCTGCTATGAATACAGCCTAAAAAAAAAAAAAAAAAAAAAAAAAAAAAAAAAAAAAAAAAAAAAGATGCAAAATACAAAGTTAAAAGGACACTAGCAGGGTAAAAGTCATATTTTTTTAGTGGATGTCATTTCCTTAGCTACTAATAACATTAGATTTATAAGACTGAGAAAGGAAAAGGTAATTTAATTTTCACCATTTATGTTATATATTGCCAAAGGTCAGCCTCTTCACAGCACAGTATCTACCTGCATCTGAGAGTATGTAAATCAATTCACAAACAATTCCAGAAAAAGAAAAATAGCATTAAAAATAGTCTAATGACACAGTTTCTAAGTGACAGGAGAGATGCAGCTTTGTAAAGTACTGAGCCTTGGAGCGATGCAAAGCAACCATACCGAGTTCAGGGCACATCTCCACAAGGAACCAGCAGGGCTATGTGTTTAGTATTAACCAAATAAGCGAAATTGCCAAATTTTTCATCTCAGCAGAGTTTCTGCCAGCAAAAGAACTCTTCCATTTTCTCACAGCAGCTGGAGATCTTCAGACAGTTTAGAAATCCTAGATTTATGATCACTACTTCACCCTAAATTATCTTCTCTGATTACAACAAATGCATTTTGGGGCTGAAAGAAATATTATTGCTGTCTGACTACTTATCATTATTAGTGTTACAGTATGTAGATGATGGTAACTAAACACAAAGAAAATAGTTCACTTGTTGTTCAGTGCTTAAATAGTAACACTGAAAAGATTGAACAAAATCTATTATAGCAACCCTCTGATCTGTATTGCGCCTCAGATCATTGTTCAGAAGCATCAGGGTACTCTCACATTAAATATTCCCTTCTCTACTGAAGAGGTACAGCAGTCAGGACAAGTAGAGGGGAAGATGACAGCACAAGAAGACAGTTATGAGAGCTCCTGGCAGCAGGTGCACGGCTACAAAATGGAAAGAGTGAACATGGAGAGACCAATGCTGCTGGAGCGCAGCAAGAGCGCGTAAGCAAGGCACAAACACATTGAGGTGGTTCACAGCATCATTGCAAAGCAAGGCTGGGTCAAGACAGAATCAGGCACCAGAACACAACAAATTGTAAAAGAGCAATACAGAAGATAATGCATTGCACTAAAGAGACAACAAGCTAAAAGTCTGGTGTTCCATATTGTTTCTTCATGTTTCTACAGAGCACTAGTAATTCTACGAATTATTATACTAGTAATTATACTAGTAATATTAGTAATTCTACGAATAATTATATCTACTATAGGCTGCTGCTGGAAAGAAAGGGTATTTCAACCTCTTGAACAGACAATTATATTAGAATCATAGACTATCCTGATTTGGAAGGGACTCGAAAGGGTCATTGAAGTCCAGCTCCTGGACAAGAACAGAACAGCCCCAAGAATCACACCATGTGCCTGAGAGCACTGTCCAAACACTTCTTGAGCTCTGTCAGGCTGGTGCTGTGACCACTGCCCTGGGATGCCTGTTCCAGTGCCCAAACACCCTCTGGATGAAGAACCTTTTTCTAATATCCAAACTAAACCTCTCCTGACACAACTTGAGGCTGTTGCCTCAGTCCTGTCACTGATGACCAGAGAGAAGATACCTGTGCTTACATCAGCACCTCACTTTAAAACAGAATACTTAAGCAAAGTGCCAAGACTTAGACTTAGAAAAATACTTGGTTTATGAAAGAATGACTAGCACCCACCCAAAAAGACACAATGTAGCAAACCTTTGCAAATGCAATAAAAATAAAGCTTCTGTCCAAAAGACCAGTTCTGATTCTAAACAGAGTCCAACTGCTGGTTTCAGAGCAAAGGCTAAAGAAATCTGACTAAAATTTAATTGATACCTAGGAATATTCTTAGTCTCCTAATCTCATAGCATTGTCTGATATTCAGCTTTTAAATAGATACTTTAATAAAAGAGTAATTTTAAAAATGAAAAATTATATATTGCTGCTTTGAAAAACTTAATGCAAACATTTTTGAGACGCTGTAATTTCATCATGTCTATGTAAGTTGAGCAAAGATTTCGCCAGAGGCTAAGGTTAGTGTTCAACAAAAACTTAGTTAAAAAATACATGACAGTAAATTAAATACTGTGGAAAAATAAACACATTTTAAGAGTTTATTTCTTCCAAAGTCAATTAATGTTATTCATCGAAGGCATGTTTCTTTCCACAGCCTCTATTGGGCATCCTCACTCTTAAGATGACACAGCTGTTTTATTTGAGGAGCTGTTTTAGACAGTTAAAAGTCTGCATATAATGGACTGGTCAAATCTGTGGGAGTCCCTTGGAGGTTGTAAAACATTCTTCTACATTTTTAATATTAATACCTAGTTTATCCTTACAAAGCAGCAAAGACTTTTAGAAATCTCTTCAGTAATCAATTATGTGAGTACTTTGAGTTCTGAGCAAGGACTGGCATTGTCCAGGATAAAAAATGGAACAGAGTGGATTAGATTTATTAGGTTCTTGTAATAATTGTTCTTACTGGAACAGACAGAAAACATACATGTTTATACTGTGAGACTAGAAATGAAAAATTATACCAAAAGTATGAAGAAATGACATGGAGCCATTATTATACTACATCAAACAGTCTTGAGATATAAATAATTTTCCATCTGTTTACTTATGTTCTTAGAATTTTCATCATGAATGTACTTGAGATTTAGCTCTCTAGTGTTGCTAATTTACATAAACACTGAGTTCTCAAAGGACTTCTAAGAAGTTAGTTATGGAAACTTGGCCAGCATCCCCACTATCAGAGTTAGATAAACTAAATACAAACATAGCTATTTTTTAAAAAAGGAAGACTGAAGCCTTATATGCATAGTTATGTAACACACTGCATGCAAGTTATTATAGTCATTATTTTTTAAATATGAGAATTTTCTTTGGTGGAAAAGCATAGATTTTTATTAGCTGCCACTACTGAACCAGTAGGCAGTGCTTTGCAAGCAGATAGTTTCCACCAGCATCAAATTCTTTGACCAAAAAAAAAGTGCCAAACCAACCAAAAACGATAAGCAAAAAGTAGTCATATCTATTGTTATGTATTGCTAGCCTCATCACATATTTGGAAGTTCAAATCTCCCAATTATTTTCTAAAAATGCATTTCTATGCTACGTATCTATAATCTGTTCAAAAGTTGAACTCAACCCTTTTGCAGGTCAAGGTTTTCTTAATGCCTTTGGTTCACCAGAAATCAAAATATATTATTTCCAGTGTTTTCTATTGTTTTACTATACAGTACTTAATAACTCACATAGAAGTTTTCAGAAAGAAATTTGATTCCTTTTTTGAAAAGTAAATCATATGTAGGTGCATAATTATCTTTGAGGATGTAGTCTATAAGAATCCTGGTCTCCATGAAGAAAACCAAAAATTTTGGCATTTAGAAATCAAGACAAGTTTGTTTAAAATGCCTAAGATATTTTCTGAAAATCAGGTTTATGCATTAAGCTGGATTTTAATGGGAATACATTTAGATATCCTTCTGTTTTCTGAGTGATCTAGAGCCTCTCTCTTGTTATCATGGAAAAATAGCTACATATGGGGAAAAATTAATCCAGATTTTATTAAGTCCATGGCTTTCGATCAAGAAAACTTTATATGGAATTATCTGATTTTCTTGATAGAAATTAAGTGAATCTACAGCACTCTGGATTTAGGAACTAACCTTTAAACTGAGACAAATCCCATTTCATGTCACCTATATTCATTGTTTGAACAAGAAAACAATTTTTAAAAAATCTGTGTGTCTCTCATATTTTGTTTTATACTTGAACTGAAATTTAATTATATATAAGCTGGCTAATTATAAAATTTGGACTCTGCATTTCACATATATATTTGAGAAAAGGGTTAATAAAGATGCTGATGAGTGGAAAAAAAATTAATTTTCTCTGAGCATAAAAATTTAGGACCCTTTATAGTATGATGCATTGCAACTTTGGACATTATTTTTACAACACAGGGAAAAGATCTTTGTATTTTAGGCATTCGTGAGGTCAAAATAACTTACAGTGGCTGCACAGAGTTAAATTCTAGACTTATATAACCCATGGCTTATTTATTTAGTAAGCCAAATAAAAGTTGCAAGAAAATTATCTTTTCCCTGTAGCCAAAGACATAGAATAATATGTATGATTGAGTCTTAATAGTGTCTTAAGTCACTATTTAATAAGAATTCAGAGTCCATTATTAAAACAAAAAAAATCAGGCATTAATGTGTTGTTGTTATGTAAAACATGTCAGAATTTTTCTTGTGGGAAAAATGACACACAAGTTACATTGAAGAATAAAAAACATTAATGGAAATGTCATTGGAATGGGTTTTAGATATTCTGTAGCATTTATAACTGGTGTGTATAGGTGTAATTATCTGACAATGCACATGTGGTGGGCTGACCTCAGCAGCAGCCAAACCCTTTCCAAGACCCTCACTCACTCTCCCATAGGACAGAGAGGAAATAGAAGGAAGGCAAGAAGGCTCACAGTTCAAGGCAATTAAAATATATGAAACTGGTTTCTTGAAACATGTCTATACATGTCTACATGACTATCTAGTCAGAAACCTGACTTTTGCTTATTTCAACTTCTAGGCAACCCACTCATTATCAGCAGAAATGACAGCAACTAAAAACTGGGAAAAACATCACTAAGGCTATTATAATACAGTCACAGATACTGAACTGCTCAAAAGCCAGGAAACTATTCTAGGAAGGATTTATTTTTATTTAATTCAGAAATGTTTCTATTACATGAAAAGTAGATTTTAAAATATATTTACATTATTTTGGTTTCTTTGCAAGTTAATGATGCTTAAAGGCCTGTGTAAATATAATAAAAAATGTAACCAGTTTGTTGAAAGACAAGGATTTAGAAAAGAATCCTGACAGAGATTAAGCAGCACGTAGAAAATTCTCTGTAATAGAATCTGAGACAATTATAGCACCAGTGATTGAATAACACATTCATTTCCTCTTTTAAAGGATCGAAAGAAAGAAAGAAAATGGTTTTACAAGCTGAAAACTTTTATATATAAAATGTAGCATATTAAATTAAGATCTTCCCTTTCAGCCTGCAAAATGCTTTATTGCAAATGTTCCGTCTCATTCATATTTAGATTATATGAGTTCATAGCAACCTTAGAAAAAGTCAGAATTAATTTAGTCTTTTTAATGTTTGCAAAATACAGGTTATATCAAGGTCCTCAAGTCTCCTAAATCTACAGATCAGAGTGGATCCACGTGACAAGAAAACTATCTATAGCAAACTTTGCAACTGAAAATACAAAATTCTTTCACTGACTTCAATTTGACATATACTTCTGAGTCTACTATTGCACAGTCTTTCCTTTTGGATTAGCGACATTATGCTAAACTCATGGCAAAATAGAAACAAATGCAAAAAAGATACCATTTCTTAAATAAACTTACAAAATTTTTATCTTAATCTGTGTCATTAAATTTAAAAATAAATCATTGAGTTACAAACTCTTGAACAAAAAGAAGAGTATTGTTTACCACACTGAATTTCAAAAATGTAATCCCCAGCACCTTAAAACTGAAGAAAAAATCTATAAATTAAAAGATGAAAGTTCCCCCATTTATGGGTTTGTTTCTGATAGACAAATACAAAATATACTTAAATTTATATTTATTTGTAGATTTTAATGCACTTGTTTATATCTTTTAACACAATAATGATTATTTGATTTTTAGTTTTATTCTGCTGCAGTTTTTATGTTCAATTAAAAATGGAAAGAAAAATAAATAAAGATTGAATATATAATGCTTTTTAAGTTATAATGTATAATAGGACCATAACGTTTGGTTACAGTTTTGAAAATTAAGGATATTTCTTTTCAAATAATATATTTCATATCCATATAAATATATATACATCCTTTCAGATTATCCATGCTCATGTAATTATTTCATTCTAAAAATAAGTTTTTTATACTTCTTGATACAGTTGTTAACATATATGTTTTTCCTCTCTCGAATTTGATACTTTAGAAAAAAAGCATGTTAGTGGCACTGTGTACGCTGAGATTTAATTCAGGACTTCAATAACATCATTTGTTTGAAGATCTTTCTCTGGGATATGGATAGGTTTTAAAAGTTCTGTAAGGATAGGGTCATGTTGGAATACACAAAAATAAGATAAACTCAGTTACTTACTTTTTGGAGATTTCTGTTGCCCTCAAACTGATCTAAGACTATTTAGGTGTTGTGACAGACAAGATGATTTTACCATCATAATATATGAATTCGATCAGACAATTTTTAAATAATCAAGGTCTTAATCTTAAATTATGGTATAGGAAAAAAGGTTTATTTACACTCACTCAATATTTATTACCAAATACATTTTGTGGAGGGTCTTCCTATATTTTAATTATGCAGCATACAGGCAGGTACAACAATGCTCTAGATTAACTTTTCAGAAATTACAGAAGTAAAATACTGTTTCTGGAGTTCACCATATGTGCCTTTAAGAATTATAAAAATATATAAAATTTAATTTATCTAATCACATAAATTTGAAGACAAGGTGTTTTTTAGCAGTGACTCTATCCCTTTAGATGTTAGTTTTAATTCATTAGTAAAGGCTTACTTCCATCCTATGATTCTCCAAATCTACATGTTTTAGCAAAATAAAAATGTCAGAATCCCAAAAGCACAACAGTCATCAAGAATCCAAGATGAAACAAATGGGAACAGATTCAGGAGAAGTCTTCCAATTGAGTTTAGGAATAAGGTCTATTTTTTAAAGAGTAATCTGGAATATAGGAAAGGATGCTACAGAAAAGGAAGATACAGGAGTAAATGCCTGGAAAAGAGACAGATATTTATTAAGGGTATGGCAGAGTTAACATAAGCAATGCAAGACTTTGAAGCATTTGGTGATTTATAGAATTTTAAAATAGGAAATGTGATTTAACACCATGGGAGTACAAGGTTGGAATTGTTTTACTGTACTTGAAATAAAACAAAAGGGGACAGAGGAGGAAGTACATTATTTAATTTCTAGTTTGGATGTATTCATGTGTGCATGCACAATAATCTCTGAAGAATCAATATCAATACTGGAATTAGAGGTGAGATGGTGAGATCCATAAAGTGATTTACTAGTAGAAAAAGCCTGTATTCTGACTAGAATATTTTTCACAACATTGAAGCAAGTACAACATTGTACAACATTGTACACAACATTGTACAAGTGAGTTGTTGCACATTGTGTGTTACATAAATGGACAGAAAAAGCCCACACAAATAAAACAATAAATACAACAGGAAAGGTTTAGAGACCAGATAATGAAAAGTTATTGCATTTTCTAGAAGAAGCAAAGATTCCTCCTAAAATGTCAGAATTTCTCTTCTTTGTAACCATTCCTTATTGGTAGCAGATCCACCTGGAAGATTTCTTCTTAACTTATAAAAGATGATGTGCTAGAGGAAGGATGTTTCTGAAATTAGTCTAAGTTCAAAACAAGTTATACTGTCTTGTACCTGGGAAGGGCTTACAGCCTACTCTAAAAAATACCTGCTAAGACTCAGATGTGAAGTAATAGTATGTCAAGCTCCTAAAACTCAATTACGGCTTATAAATGTCACTTAAAAGAATAGATATATGCTCATTTGGTTTTACAAAAATCCACCACTTATTAATTTAACATCTTCTGTTTCTGCATTTTCCTTTGTAAAAATTTTATTTCATTTATTCACCAAAGAAAGATCAGCTCTTAATTTTGTAGGCAATGAAGTTAGCACTTTGGAAGGGAAGGTTTGAAAATCTCTACAGATCTTATCAGAAAAGATAAAAAAAAATCTAAATATATTATTCAAGACTTTATTTCTTTAATGATGTATGTTAGACAATGTAATGCCACACTGCATTTGAGGGATTTGGTTGGGTTTGGTTTTGGATAGGAAACTCACCAGCAGAAACAGTCATTTCCCTGAAATAACTTAGTGTGGCCATAGTACTTCCTAATATTCATTTTTCCCATTCTCATTTCCAATGCTCTCATCTGAATGTAGTTTTTTTCTCTAATTACTTTTTCAGGAGTTTAAAAGTATATCAGTATCTTCTCTTTTGATGTTTAACTTCTAAACTGAACTTTACAGAGTAATGTGAAGAAGTGATGGATAGCAGGCCTAGTATTCCTCAAACTTTTTTATTATAAGCCCTGCGTTCATACATTGTGGACAAATATAATTTTATTTTCAGCTGAGAAAACTGCACTAAGTTCAATACCATTGAAAAGTTCTCTTTAATGATAACACAGTACAAAGTTACGAACCCTGCATTCATTCCTATCACTCTTCAAGCTTTCAAATTAAATATATATATATACATATCATATATATATATATACATACACACACACACACACATATATATATACATACACACACACACACAAACACATATATATGGTAAACAACTGTGGAAAATAAGCTAAGATCAATATATTCACTTAGGGAGTAAATAGACAAACTTTTTTACAGGTGTGTGATCTAGCAGACACAGCCCCATACAGATCCTAGCTCACTCCTCCCCAGCAAGAAAATGGAGAGAATCAGAAGGGTAAAAGTGAGAAAACTCATTAATTGAGATAAAGACAATTTAATACAAAGAGTGAAAGCTGTGCACACATGCAAAGCCAAACAAGGAACTCATTCACCACTTCCCACGGGCAGGCAGGTGTTCAGCCATCTCCAGGAAAGCAGGATTCTGTGTAACAGTGTGAAGAAAAACACCATCACTCTGAAAGTCCCCCACACCTCCTGCTTCTTTCCCCTCCACAGCTTTCATTGCTCAGCAGGGCACCATAAGGGTGTGGGATATTTGGTCACTTGGTAACAGCTGCTCCAGCTGTGGCTCCTAAGCCCCTGGGGTGATGGGACACTGTGAAAATCAGGAACAGCCTTGACACTTGATAGCTAATACATTGCTGTGCTATTAGTATAGGTTTGGTCACAAATCCAAAACACAGCACCTGATAAAGTACTATGAAGAAAATTGATTCTATCCCAGCCCAAAACAGCACAACAGATAACTTGTTTAATTCTGTGCAGAGGAGAGCTGTTAGGAGAAAATATTCAGCTCTAGTCTGGGCCCTCAGTAGCATCAGTCTTACTGACATCCTTAGCCAAGCTGGATAAAGGGCATCAGAAGCACAACTTCTCACACTCCAGATGTGAGACACAATTCTTTGACCTTGGTTTGCAGAGAATTAAAAATTCTGGTGTACACACATAGTTCATCCATGAGGAGAGAAGGGAAAAGCAAATATGATGTGACAGACTATGCCATGTTACTTAAGGTTATTTTTGACCCTGTGATGATAACCATGATACAGGAAGTAGAAGTTAGTTTACTAAAAGCTAAAAGCTTTCCTTTCAATAATAAGCTAGTAAAAGAGAATAATCTAATATCTATTTTTTTCATCATTTTTCTCTTATATAATTTCATCAGACAGCATATGGACTTAGATGATTCACATAATTTTAAAGTACAGAAAAGGCCACTCTTGTTTTCAGTCTTTGACTGCCTTCTCTTAAAAAATAAATTCCTGTTCAGTGTGAATCTAGTTCATGTAAAAAAAGCATCGTCTTATTTTTATTAAAAGGCATCCTACTGTGTGTTTAACTAAGCTGTACAAGGCAAAAAGGATGTATATTTTTAGCCAATGTATGTTATTGCTTCTGTGAATAGGACATTAATTTCAATGTAAAGAATAAAATAATTCCAATACAGTTGATTCAATTAAATCTTTAGTAGTTTATTGATTTTTTTTTTACTGGGCTTCATAATTAAAGAATAAGAGCCTGGTATTTGAAATTAATTTAGTAGAGGAATCAATATTTGATATTAAATGTGCTAAAAAAATAATTTGATAGCTTTTTGCAAAGGAAGGGATACTCAGGCCAAACAAGCAAACAATTTTCATTCTACATACTGTATGGCTCAGCTAAATACTCTATGCATTAAAGAAAAATACAAGATCTGATCATTTTTACAAAACTAGTCTCCAGCCTCTGAGCACTTTTTCATTCTTCGTTGCCTCAGAAAAATATGAAAAAAGGGGCAGAAGTCCATTAGCTGTTCATTTTTCAGTTCTTAAACTTCTTAGCAGAAAACTTTTTTTTGTTGATGTTGTTGTTGTTTATACAGGTTAAGAGAAGAAGGAAAGGAGCAGATCTCTGCGTTCTATATTCACTGAATTCAACAGTATGATCAATATAACAACTTTCTAGACCAATATTTACTGAAGCTGGAGATGGTGCCTTTGGCTTAGGAATGGGGTTCTTGCCCACATATGAATGCATGGTAATACCACAGTATGTAATATCCCCTTCCTCCTTTCTTGTCCTTACTCTCACTGATTGTAAAGGTAAACTTGAGAATAGGAATAGATAAAGTAAGGGTTATGACCAGGTCTGCATTTCTCTCTGCTCCCAAAGTCTGTAGGAAGGATTAAGGCAGCTGAAGTTGTGTCAGCTGTCTCAAATGATCAGTTTCTGGATATTTGCTGCCCTTGCAAAAGGCAGAGCATCATGAGTCATGGGGTTACAGGAAGATGGCCTTTAATCTATTTTTAGCACTGCTTATTGTTGTGGAGGAAATTTGAAAATTTTGAATGATTATAACCATAAAAGCAGAATAAAAGGAAACAAAATGCATTACAATACTCAGGAGGAAATTCAAACCTATTCAAAATCCAGTTTTTGAGATGTTAATTTTTGCAATGTATATTCAGTGAAACCTTGTAAAAGCAGCATGAGGGATTCCTTGTGCATAACATAACAGCACTGAGATTTTGCCCAGACCAAAGGAGAGCTAGTAGTTGGCTTCAGATAGATGGGTGGAACTGAAATTTTCTGTGCCAGGAATAGTCAGAGAAGATAGTAGCAAAGCAAAGGATATGATAAGGAAAAATACTGCTAATATACTTCAGGGGAAAAAACCAAGTGACAGAGCACCTTCAAGACAGATATTCTGAATTATGGACAAAACAAACCAATCTGCTATTTGCTTCTTACTGTACTCAGGAAAATAATGAGACATGTACTTCTATTAATTAAAAACAAAAGAGGTTATTTCAGTGTCAGTTTCTATTCCTTGTGAAAGTGTACACAAACCTGAAGACTCACTGAATACTTAGATCACAGCAGAAATGAATAGCAGATCATATAAGGAAAATTAACATGTTAATGATTGAAAGTTTTCTGTGATAAAAGATTCATATTTCATGCAAGAATTGATAATTAGAGAAAATATTTTTCTTTAATCTTTTAATATGAGAATGGTCATTCTCAAGATTGAGGATTATATAACCTACTAATTGGTAGTATGCTAAATAACTATTCATTTAAATAATTGATATTTACAGTTTTAAATATTGACTTAATTACTGGATTTAAAAATTGTATACAATCTAAGAATGCATTTACAGGATATTTTTCAATGGAAAGAAAAATTCAAAGGAAAAAGGCATTCTTGGTAAATATTGAACTTTTAAAAACAAACAGCCAATAAAAAAAGAGAAAAAAACAGTCTGATAAAAGAGCATGCTTCCACACATGCTGCTGTGGGATACTGCCTCCCACAACCTTAATAAAATATGCCATATGACCGTACTTCAGTCCTGAATGTAAGCTACTGGTTTAGCTGATTATCAAAGTCAGCTCCCAAACGCACTACAAAATTTAACTAAAAGGACGTGCAGGTTCTCTTGCTTTCTGCTCTGCATTTCTGTTATATTTTAATAAAATATTAGTATATGTTGAATTTACATCACCAGGGTTGGGTAGCAGGGGGCCTACAGAGGTGGTTGCTGTAAGAAGCTGCCAGATGCTTCACCCATTGTTTGACAGAGACAGTGTGAGCTGGTTCCAAGGCAGCCAAGGCAGAGCCCATCAGTGACAGGGCTAGCACATCTGATATAACGTTATTTAAAAAGGGTGAAAAAAAACCCCACTGCTATAGCAGCCAGAGAGAAGAGGGAGAATATCTGAGAGAAACAGCCCTGCATACACGAAGGTCTCTCGCACTAGAGCACGACAAAAATCACACAGACAGCTCCTCCCTAGGCAGGGAAAAGACAAAGTTTTATTTACAGTTAGTGTTAAATAGAGTTTTGGGAACGACCATGGATTGGAGGATGAGGTTACCACCTCTCCAACCACACTGGTCAAGGAAAAGGTCCATAAGACCGTCTCTGCCCAGGAGAAAGGGATGAAAAACAAATAGACAGTTAGCAAAACATGTGCTGTGTTTACATGAACCAGCATGAGAAACTCCATTACAGAAATGAAAACATCAGAAGGCTGAAAAATTAGGGTGACAAAGGTCAGTGCAGAAGGATGGGCAGGAGGTGCTCTGTGTGCTGGAGCAGAGATTCCCCATGGTGCAGACCCTGTGAGCCAAGCTGTGATCCTGCAGCCTGTGGAAGTCCATGGTGGAACAGCAGATATCCACTGGCAACACGTGGAAGACCCCATGCTGGAACAGATGGACATCTAAAGAAGATGATGGTCCTGGAAGGGCCTGTGGCCCCATGGAGAAAGGAGCACTTTGGAGAAGGGAGAAGGTTTACTGACAGGATTTGTGATCCCATGGTGGATCCATGCTGGAGCATTCCAGCATTCCTGAAGGAATATGCCCCATGGAAGGGACCCACAGATGGAAGGGAGAGGGGAAGTCTGTGAGGAGTCCTTCCTCTGGGGAGAAAGGAGTGGCAGAGACACGTGATGAATTGATCACAACCCCCATTCCTGGTCCCCCTGCATTGCTGGTGAAAGGAGAGGTAGAAGAAATAAGGAATGAAGTTGAGCGCAGGAAGAAGGGAGCAGTGGGGGGATGGTGTTTTAAGGGTTGGTTTCATATCTTATTACTCTATTCTGATTTCATTGGTATTAAATTTTAATAGTATCTCCAAGTCAAGTCCAGTCCATTTTGCCCCTGGTGGCAATCAGTGAGTGACCTATCCCTGTCTTTATCTTAACCTACAAGACTTTCCTTTTATTTTCTCTCTCCTATCCTGATGAGGAGAGGAATAATAGAGCGACTTTGGTAGGCACATGGCATCCAGGCACAGTCAACTCACTACATAGTGAAATTTATATTATTTCATGAAAAGGAATATTCAGAAGTGGTCCATCAAAGTCCTTAATTTTAATTACTTTCAACATTTTATTATAATATTTACCAGCAATGTTTTCCAAAAAGAGATGTGGGCACAGCTGTGAATAAATGCTTTATCACAAATGATTTTGGATCCATCATACTTTTTTATAGATAATGATGAATTCAACACATCAAAACAGGAATAAGCAGTGTGCTGCTGCAACACTGATGTGCACAGTGGCATAATATTCACTGCCTATATCACTGGCCCTACCTATGAGTCATCAAAAAATTCTCTATTGCATAATAAAGGCCTCAGCCACACTATGCTTTGTCTCTCACCTAATATTTGGTGCTTCTGAATAATGCATGTGAACATCAGTAAGCATGAAACCCAGAGACTGTGGTAGAAATTGAGTTAGTTTTTACTAAAAATCAAAATTAGGTTTTATGTGGGTTCTATTTAATTCTAAATATACCTTTATTCACAGTTATTTTTAGCTGTATTTAGGGTAGAATAAATCCTATTTTCCAGATAAAATTGTTGTAATTACTGGTGAAAAGGCCCAACATTTGTAACAGATGGGATGCACATTTTATGTACTTTAACTTCTTTGCCAAAAATGCACTCTGATGATGCATTTAACATGCACTTTCACCTTTCAATTATACAATTATAAGTTAAATATATAAGTGCTCAACTTTAGGATGTATTTTAGTATTCACAAAGCAAAAAGATGCAAAGATGAGATGCTATGGAGAAGTAATTAAGAAAGTTTTACAATGGTACTGAGCAAAACAAGAAGTCTCAAAATGTAATTACTATATAATATTTTATTGCTGGGTCCAGTAAGAGCACTAATGTTCAGTCCATAGGACTGACCATTTGCTATTATGAGACCAATTTCATAGGTGTATTCGAGTAATTTGATTGTTTTAGCAAAGACATTTGATAGATATTTTTGATTAAAATAACAATAGGCAGGTATGTGAGTTGTTGTTTTGCCTCATAGTAATCCACTCTTCAGTAATCTGTCACTTGACTAAATATCCTTTCTCATTCCTCCCTACAGACTTCTCGAGAAATTTGAAAGGAAGGACAGAACAATCAGCTAGTGTTTAATGAAGACAGGTAAGAAGGCAAAAATTTCAGTGTAAAAGACATCTCCAATTTCCCCACCACCCAGTGGAGCTCAGTGTGCCTCTCAAAGCCGCAGCACAGAGACGAGGTTTTGGTCCATATGGTAACTTATGAATCCTGATGACAAATTCTGTTGTTTCACTAAAGAGATGACTACTACCAGAAGAGCTGCTGACTACACTGAACAGGCTGAATAGATGTGCTGGCAGTGGAAACAAACCACTTTTGACCAGAAGACAAAGGGAAGGCAGTAAACATGGGTGTTTGGGATTTTAGAAAAGCTTTTGATTCTATCTCTCACTGCATTTTTGTGAATAAAATGTCCAGCATACAGCTAGACATGCACACAACATGATGGGTGAACAACTTGCTGAAGGGTCAGGCTCAAAGACTTAGAGTAAATGAGATAACACCTCTCTGGTAGCCATTCACCAGAACTGAAAAATTCTGAATTCTAACTGATAAACCTGCTTCATCTCAAGTCACAAGGTCTTTAAATATTATCTGAAAAAAGAGAATATTGACAATACATGGCATAGAATTTGCATTGTGCGGTGCTTGCGATTAATTTTTCCACCTTTTGTGGCAGAAGAACCTGAACAATTTAAATTCCTCAGCAACATTCTGATTGTCCATTTAATGACACATTTGACAGTGGATTGCAGTGTCCCATTGGAAAACTTAAGTGCACACACACTTTGCTTGCTTTCTTATGCAGGCACCCTGAGGATAAACAATTAATTAATAGAGAGCTAGTTCAAAGGAAGTGCTTTTAAAGTGCTTCTTCCTATTGTAATTCTTTATAGATTATCAATTTGAACCTTTTTTGACCATCATAGAGTTACACAGTAACCTTCCTTCCTCTTCCCCCTGTCACCAGCAAGTAGCATGGCTTTCAAGAGGTAAAATGTTCAAATTGTTCCTAAAAGATAAATAAATCAAAATAAAATAAAGCATCCTTTTATATAGACCTTTTGGGGAAATATTTTCTGGCTGCCCTGTTTCTTTATCACCTGGGCGAAAATCTAGTTTCTAAAGCTAGTGATGGACTGCTCACTATGAGAATTTTTAAGGTATAAAAAAAAAGAAGAAAAAAAAGAACCATGACACTGAAGTAGACAGATGATCTCAAACCTCTCTGCGATTAACTGGATACAGAAGAAAATGAAATAGCAAGCTAAGAACACTATTTTTTCAAAGTGATTTATATGGTATATTAAACACCAGGAAAATCCTTTCTAGAAAAATCCTTTGGAGAAAGAACATGTACTCACATTAGTGTTTGGTACACTGCTGCAGCACATAAATATCCAAGGTAGCAAATACAGGACTAGGGTTGCAGTTTATGAAATTATTCCATAAAATAACTATTTCCTTTAATTCCCAATATGTAGTTGTTTTTATTAATTTTTTTAAAAAATAAATAAATATTGCAGAATCTCATTCTCTCACCAGATTAAGACTCTGTACTTTTAGGATACTCACAGTTATACCTTCTCAGGTGCAATCAATCAGATGCTGTATCTGATAATATTCATGTCCCTCTCCCCTGTCATCAGTCTTTACTGTGTAAGTGCTACAGTGGCATCTTCTGGCATACAGAAGAATTAATTGCCTTCTTGCTGTGAAAGCACACTGCTATCTAAAAAGGTAAGTTAAGAAACAAGACTAAAGAACTGAAATAAAAAGCACCTGCTGTTCTTCAATTATTCTGTTTAGAGCAATTGAAATGGTAATGAATGGTGAGAAATTAAAATCTACTTCTTTGTTAAGTGGCCGTTTGGACACAAGAGTTTATGTGTGAGGCAACTGCTTCTAAGGCTATTAGTATCCTACATAATGACTTATAATTATGTCAGTTAACATAAAATGACAAATAGTAGTTAATTAGAAAAAGGAAGGAGTAATAAAAAAGGAAGAAAAAAAGGCAAAAGATAGCACTAAATAGAAGAGAAATAAAATCTGATTGTTCTCTTTTTGAATCCATATCTAAACACTTTCTTTTACATTTTCTTAGAAATTGCTATGCAGTAAAATAAATTAATGTTTATGGATTTGGGGATGATGAGAGGTGTTAATGAACCGAATATTACATTTGAAATTTTACTAGAAATGACTTTATAATTTCATAAAAATGTTACTGAGCTCACAGCTTTTAGTCACAATCTCTTTAATTATATATTATATTTTCCTTTTCTATGATATATTCTATGTCATTATGCATCACACGTCTTGCTAAGTGCACTCAATTAAGAAGTCAATCTTGAGAAGCAGAAGCAGCAACTTCCTCTGTCTACTCGTAAGAGCCTGAAAGGTCACACAGGTTCTGAACACAGGTAGTGAGAAATTACATTTTTTCTACTATCTATTGAATATTTCCCTGTTTTGTGGAAGTTGTTAACACTGGTATCAATCATGGGGCCATTTTTCACAATGTAAATCTACTGGGATTTTGGTAGTTAGTGGCTGCCTCA
Organism: Dicaeum eximium; assembly: GCA_013396995.1. Classification (NCBI taxonomy): domain Eukaryota; kingdom Metazoa; phylum Chordata; class Aves; order Passeriformes; family Dicaeidae; genus Dicaeum; species Dicaeum eximium. The sequence continues at coordinate 2,706,139 of VWZP01009370.1, forward strand.
AAGGACCTAATCCTGAATCTATCAAAATACTTGGTACAGGAACAGGAGCAGCTGAAGTCCTGAGTGTACATAAGCAGGTCTACAAGCAACACTGGGTAACTTACTGCAGAGAGAGAGCTGTAGAAAAATCAACAGATTTTGCCCTTGACGGGCCAAACCACTGTGTGTGCGAACAGCAGTGGACTCTCAGCTAAGTCCACAGGACTGGCCAGAGAGCTACTTATGGCCACAGTGAGTGATGAACCTCAGCCTGTCCCCTTGGCCCTACCCCCAAAAGAGATTCCCTCTTGATAAAGACAGGACTCTCCTGTGTTATCTGGCACACCAGTGCCCAGTGTGCAATTGCTCTGGGTTTATGTGCCCCAGTGCTGGCAGTGGGGGCCGTAGGGGTGGCATCTGTGAGGACAGACTGGGATGGTTCATGTGTGACACAGGCATTTTCAGTGGGATTCAGTAGATCCATCACAGGGCACAGCTTAGCCCCACCAGTCAGGACTATGGCGCCTCAGGAAAAATGTATTTTGAAAAGGGCAAAATTCTGCTTATCACTGAGAAGAAGGAGGTGAGGGTGGTGGGAGTACGAGACATTGAGAGAAACAACCTTCTGAGCACCAAGGTGAGAGGAGAGGGAAGAGGTGCTCCAGGCACCTCCAGGCAGAGACTCCCCTGCAGCACCTAGAGAGGAGCTGGTTACCACACTGCAGCCTGTGGAGGACTTTGTGTTGGAGTAGGTGGATGTGCCCTGAAGCAAGCTGCAGCTTTTGGAGAGGACCCACGCTGGCACAGGGAAGAAAATGTGAGGAGAAAAGGAACTGTTATGAACTGGTTGCAATCAGTCCCTTCTCCTTGTCACCCCTGCAACAGTCAGTGTCAGAAGGAGGCAGAGGAGCTGGGAATTAAGCAGTAACATAGATTGAAAAGAAATGGGTGATGGGGTGAAGCTGTTTGGTTTTTACCATCTGACTATTTAAAGTGTCAAGAAATTAACTTTCGTCAAGTTAAGTCTTTTCATTTTTGTGATGTTAATTGGTAAGTGATCTTTCTGATTTTATCTTGACACAAGAAAGCTTTTGTCTTATCACACTTTTTAAAAGTTATTTGTTGAGGACAGGGAGTCAGAGAACAGCTGAGTGGCTATCTGGCAATCAATGAAATCAACCCTGCACATCTATATTAATATATAGCACAAGCACATTCAGTTTGCCTTGAAGTTTTGGTCTGTATGAAACAGCATCACTTGTGGTTCAGCTATAGTAGCTAGAAGAGATACAGCTCCAGAGGACGGGCAAGGCAGCAGAGAACACCTTTTCAGCTAAATTAATTTGCAAATGATTGTATGCTTAGTCTGCCTGTATTGGAGGCGTGTCTAGGTGTCTTATGTGTCTAAGTCTTGGAACTACCAGAGCTAACCAAATTGTAACCTGGAAACAAACCTATTAAAGTTCCTTATTATCTTCATTTAAATATATGAGTAGGTATTTTCAGTTATTGAAAACAAAATCCCCAATGTGCACTTTTAATTAGCAAACCCTTAACAAACAATAAATGTTTTAATAAATCTCAAGGTCTTCTGCAAGTCACAATATATGATAAATATTTTTGTCTATAACTGGCTTTTGCTGAACAATTTTATTAGGAAATAACTAATAGTTCCCCCCNACTGTGTTTATATATGTAACACAACAGTACAATATGTAGTAAATTATTCTCTTGCAGCTATTTTGCTCATATGTAGCTGCTTCCTTTTAGAACAACTCCCACATTCTGGTTTTGCTCCCTGACATTTCAGAAATAGTTTTTTGTAGCAGCTAGCTGTCTCCACTCTAGCAACTGACATATTTTCCAAATGTCACTGTTACAATCCATAAGATTCTCTAAAGAATATTATACTTTCTACATCACTATCAGCTGTGCAAGTGCCATAAACGGTGTTTTTCACATCCCAAAACTGGTCACAAGATCCACTCTTTGAGATGCAGACTTACATTTATGAGCATTTCTGACTATGAACATTGAGAAAAAAAAGAAAAATGGTGGAAGAAAAATGGTAAAGGTAGTGTGCAAGCACATTTCTGCATTTCTCTCTTACATCTTTCTCTATTCAGGATTGTTCTCATTCAGACATCTCAATAAAACATTTTCCTCAAAAAATCCTCTCTTCGGTAGTTTCTTATTTTTAGACATTTTATTTCATGCTATCCCTGTTCTCAAGGCTTTATTTTGGCTTCTCCAGGCTAGGTCTGAGACATTTTGGCCCTGAATTAAAATGACATTGATTGACCTATGTCCATAATCCTTAGGGCATCAGTGATAATAAAATAAAAACAAGGGTTTCATGTCCTTTCTAGAAATCTGACCAATCTTTCCATATGGTCTCTCCATGTTTATAACAAGCCCAAATCACATGTCTGTATGAGAAATGTAGCAGCTGCTCAGGAGGCCCTAAATTCAGCTTGTGCTGTAAAAGCATTTACCTGGGGATGACTGCAGGCAGCATAAACTTGAGAAAGGAATCCAAATGGAAGAAAAGATCCATGTTTCAGAGACGTAGTGGGCTTGACATAAAAAATGTCAGTGACTACATGGTTCCACAAAGGATGCTGTGATGAAGTCTGTCTATTGAGCTGGGGTGTAACCCTCTCTTTCTGCAGCTGGGTATATCACAATGAAGCAGGACATTTTCCCTTCCTTAAGAACATCTACTGGCCTTGAGAAGTATTTGCTTAATGGGCCTCTAAGTAAGGAAAATAACTAAAGTTAAGCATGTCTAACTCACTGCTACTGGCCAATATCTGGGAAAGTTGCTCTAGTTAGCCAACCTTTCAAAACCCAACAACTGGAATTTATGTCCAGTTTAATTTATCTACATGTAGGTATCTAGAGTATAAGGTTTAATAAATCTGAGCTAGCTTCTGCTATACTGGAAACAGAGCACTGGAAACAGAGTTCATACAATCAAAATAAACCAGTGATGACATATGGAAACAGACTCCTGGAATCTGAATGTCATCTCCTAAAATGACAATATGTCTAAGCAAGAGAGTCCCAGCCCTCCAATTAGGTGTCTGCTCTAGTTTTTGTCTTGCAAAAAACTTTTCCACACAGCCTTTCAAAAACCTTTTCCATACATTTCATTCCAGAAACTTAGAGCCAGTACTAGTGCCTATTATTGGACTAATTGCAGAAATGAGACATCACAATCCTAAACTAGATTGGAATTACACCTAACCACTTCCCTTTAAAATAACAAAAGAAAAAGTCCACTTGCTGGCTTCCAGATACCTTATTTTACAAAATATAGGTAATAACTGAGTATTTTGAATAGTTTCACTCTTTTTTAGAGAACTATAGGGGATGTATATAAGTATATATATATATTCACAAAAGTTTTGCAGATTTTAAGATCTAGATCTTTCTTAGGCTTGTATCTCCCTTACATATTGTTTCTTGGGAAAAAGAAAATATAGCACTGTTTCTGTAACAAACAAAAATGAATTGATTCTCTTTTATTTAAAAGTTAGGAAATGGTTTGAACATGAATTACTGAGAAGCAGATTAGTCAAGGCATTGGAGTTATAATCATTAATAGTGGAAGACGCAAATATGAAACTAATCTAATTTAAGTCTCTGCACAGGTTGCAAAGGGAACTCTCAGGAGATCACACACATTTTGATTTTCTAAAAGAATATAATAAAGACTGGAGATGCATGACAGGCCAAAGAGCTACCTTTGACTATAAATCACCTTTGAGTAAATCAAAGTGTGACATTTATCATGGTTACAGTCTGTTTAAGAAATAGAAAGATAACAGTCTGATATGATTCACAATTTTGAAAAAGCACAGATTCTTTCATGAGTAGATTTTAAGTGTTTTATAATTTCTTTTTGATTCAGTGAATTAATTCCTTATTCATTTAATGGCTATGAAAGTTTTGGGTTGTTATGGGTTTCCATTTAGTTTTGTATACAAAATCTAAAAGGAGAAACAGGTCGAAAAGATACCAAGACAGTTTGATAACGAAACACACCATGGGATTTACAGACATTGCCAATTCTTTTTTCACCAGTAGCTATTTTTGCCATCACAGGTGATGAATAGGCATTATTTCTTCTTCCAGCAAACTAGGGCTTTGAGATAACATGAATTCTGTTTTATAGGTCTTATTAGCTGTATTTGCAAGTACCACCTGTATTTTTTATTGCAAGAAGTCACTAGTGATATTGACAATAAGACTGTGAAGTACATTGAAAGATATTTAACCCTTATCTAAAATTAAAAATCAATATTATATCAGAACCAGAGTGAATGCAAAAGGACCTAACTTGGGAAGGCATTTTCTAACTAACTTTAGATATCTGTACTTAAGCTACTGAAGCTTGTCCTTTTACAATCAGTTGAGAGAAATAAGGATTGTAGGGCACAATTCTCATCTTAACAGACATGCTTAATGTAGGCCTAATGAACTGTGCCCTCGTGCTTACTCATTTTCAGTGATATGTGTTTATTTCTTTACAATGACTATAAATTAAGCTTAAATTTTTTAGCTCATGAAAATTTTTTAGCTGTCTCTGTGTTTATCATTATTGAAGTAGGGTTGCATTTTAAGAAAAAAAAAAAAGAAGAAATACACATTAGGCTATTGCTGTCCTCCAATATCCATGTTTAGATTTTGGATGGTAACAGGTAGCATTTTTACTGTAAACTTGAAGTAGCTAATCTGATCATTTAAAGGAATTGTTACTAGAATATTATAAGAGTCTCAAACTGCATAGAGGTTATCTTTATATTTTCTCTCACTCAAAGAAATTAAAAAAAAAAAAGGCCAACCCATTTTGAGGTTTTTGGTCAGTAGAGTAGAAGTAAACTGGAAGAGTAAAAGGATCATCCAAAGTGGATGATAAAATCTATCACAGGCAGTATGGGAAATGGAACATCAAGAGTGAGATGCTGCTCTTCCCCTCCTCCTAAAAAAAAACCAAAAAAAACCCAAAAAAACCTGGACCGATTTAAAATGAAAACTTCAAAATTATGAAGAATTTCTTATAGAAAGATCTCCTAGGCACAATAAAATCAGTCATTAGGGTAACTGGAGATGAAAATAACTATTCAGAAAGTCTTGTTTTTAAAAATACATTGACTTTTGAGAGCTTATTTCAAGCAAAAACTCTCACATCTTTGAGGATTAGACATCACTACTTAGAGAAAGGGATTAATTTGAAATACAATTAATTAAAACAAATGTATTTTTACAGAAAAACACCTGCTCATTTTTGTTTTGTATAAATAAAACAACATAAATTCTCATCTACTAAATTAGTGGAAGTATTTGATAAAACAGCAAAGATGGTTAGACTACAGGGATCAAGAGTTATAAAAGAATTTTCTCTTCATATCCTTAATACATTGTTATGAAACACATTTCAAAGGACACATTAACAAATAATGAATATTTATTTATTTATTGAATAATAATCAATGACTAATCAGAAATTATTAAATAATAGGGCCATTGGTTCAATTAAATATTACATGCATTAAAAGGCTCCAAATTTCTGGTAACTTCAAAAGTAGCGGTATTATTATAAGGTAGTGCCTTTATAATTAGAACCTTTTATCTCCAACTAAACTTACTATGTGGTCTCTCTGGAAAATACAAACTCATATGAAGTCAGTGAAATGATGCCTACTCAGAATAAAGTCAATCAAACTAATTTCAAACCTAAGAAATTAGTCTTATTATTTTCCAATTAACCATACTTTGCATAAACTAGCCATGCATTTTGCCTTGATTTTGCATATATCAGATGCACATGCAAAAATAAATAGTCCATAACCTAATATAGAATAGATAAGGAATTTTAATGCCTTATAAAAAAAAAAAGGATGGTAGAGTTATTTTTGTTAAGAGTTGCTCCCTTGATGAAATTTTCAAAGTTCTTCTCTGTTAATGGGATGAATCATAAAATTTTAAAAGTTTTTTTAGGGGAAAAAAAAACAACAACTAAGTTCAGGTTAGACATTAGTGAAGTGGTTATTCTGATTTTAGTCTACATGCCAGCTGAATGGCTTTAACCATAGTTACATAGCAGAGACTCAGCCTGATTATCATCTCCTACTCTGTCTAAATGACTAAACAGTCATTTCAGCAGAGAGACACTCACAATAGGTAAATGCAGGAAACAATGTACTTGGGATGGTATGCTGCTTTTTGAAGGATTAGCCTTAACCAGTTTGCCCCTGGCTCATTTGAGGGGATTGGAATAGTAAATAACACAACTTCTGTGGTATCACATAAACCACTTGCATTTATACTCACATTTTATTCTGTGTGGAATGGATACAGTTAAATATTCCTTGCTTAGCTAGAAGAACTGGCATTTAGTGATTGTTCTTGACGCATTTTAAAGAATTGACTGTCGTCTTTCTTAACCTTAAGAATCTATAAAGAAAAAATCTGTTCATATTTTCCATCTCAAAATTTTGTTTGTAGCTTGTGGTTTGTCTTTGAGATATGTCTGAAACATCCTTGAAAAGGAGGAGTGGGAAATGAGGGAACTCAGAAAACAATCCACCCATTTTCGAAAGAGGGAATGCAGCCTAGCCTTATGTAGGGCAAAAACTTCCACACAGAAGGTGTTTTTGCTCTCCACCTTTCTTAAGAGTACCATTCAGAATTAAATGTTATAGTCCACAGCAGGAAAATTGACATTCACTGTCAGGTCAATTGGAGCAAGGACTGTATCTGTACTTGGCTTTCTGTACCTCTGTAATTGCTTCTGTGCTTTTTGACATAAAATTTAGGTGAAATAAGGAAATGGCATATTAGTTCTTCATTCAGTGTGCAATCTGTTGATTGAAAGCTTTGAAGTGTTTACATACCTGGAAGACCAATCACAAGAATTTTGGGGTTTTTTCCCCTCTCTCTATCCAAGGAAATAGCCTGAAGGATGTCTGTGCTGGTAAAAAGTTAGAAGGAATTGCATAAATCCATGGAGAGGAGTTAATTGGATCCTTAGCGTTCTCCAGGCTGATAAATTACTCTTTTATTAATCCATTACCACAAAAAGTGTCTATCTCCACTAAGATACCAACTTTATTCTGATCTATAGCGTACCAGTTCAGATGATACACAACCTGCATGGTACCTTGACCACACAATACCATATTCTGTATTTCTCTGATTATTCCAAAAAGGAGCTCTTGGAGAGCTATAGTCTTCACAGGAGAATCCAGAGCAGAGAAGGACATGCTGGAGTATATCCTTTGTCCTAAAGTTTGGGAGGAATAAAGCAGTAGGCAGGAAGGGGGTTTTTGGAAGTTTTGAAAAACTAGGAAGTAATAAACCAGAATTTGTTCAACAGGCATGTGCTGTACAATAGCACGTTTATAAGAGTGGCACTGGCTACTTTTCATTCTACTGCTGTGGAAATAAAAAAGCATTTAGGACATTCTTTATCCTGATAAGTAGCTATGACATATATTATCTTAGTAATTTTCATCAGGAAATATAAAAGAATGGACGAGAAATAAACATTAGTACTCTGCCAGAAGTTTGTTTATTTACTGGTAACCATGAGTGCAAATATTTATACATTCATTCAATGAAATAATAGATGTAGTAAAAGGCTCCAGATTTCTGGTAACTTCAGAATTAGGGGTATTATTATCAGGCAATTCCCAGCAAAATATAACCCCATGCTATTAATGCAGGTCATTTGTAATAATTGCACTGCTCTGATGTGCTCTTTTTGACCAGTGAGTGTGCTCATTAAACACTATAACTTAAAACCTTTGAAGAGCAATTGTGCTTCTTTCTTTGTGTTTGATAGCTGCTGTCACAAAAATCTTCATGCTGATGTAATATATTAATACAAGACAAAAATATACATTCTTGCAAAACATGAAATTTTATACTATCTGACTTTATTTCTGTCTCTAAGTAAATTCCCACAGCAAATTTTACATAACCCTTCCCCTTATTTGTTTTTGAATTAACAATCCAACTCAACCTGACAGTACAGTTTCAATCCATTACTCAGGTTAAATTCATCACTCAAAAAGTACAAATGTTGACTCAGGAGAAAACGCGTTAAGAGAGAGAGATGATACTCCTTAAATAAAAAGAATCAAAACTTGAAATATCAGCTTTTTTTTTTTTTCAAATGCATAATATCTTTATGCAGGTCACACCTTTTTGCAAAATAATGCATAAGAAAGTTGTATTGTAACTTTTCTCAGTTTTTAGAAGGCATTTTAAGTGGAATCCTTTTGGTTTTTCTTTCACTGCTTGTATTGGTTCTGGCTGAGCTGGAGTTCATTTTCCCATAGCAGCCCTCACAGTGCTGTGCAGTTTGGTGGCACCTGGCACCTGTCAACCCACCACAGTGCTTCATGTTGTTATACATCTGGCAACTTTACCTGTTCAAACTTCACTGGTGAAGGTCTATGCTTAAGAATCCAAAAGTGGTTTTGGGATTTTTTTTTTTTGGTGGAAATCTTTGTAACTTGTTCATCCTTTGGCTTTGTTTATGCTTCAATAATTTATATTATCATGTATTTTTGTGCCAACACTTGGTAATGCACACAGAAAAATCTTTGAACTTCATATGTGTTGATAATATGGATCTTCTTGCTTAGTATTTACTAATTCTGAAAATGCAAATTTTTCAAGGAAATGAAATAATTGCAATAAATCTTTCTCTTCAAAAGATTTTCAGCTCCACAAAAGACAAGGATATGAAAAAAAAGAGCTCAGATTATGATAGCCTTTATGTGAAAAGGAAGGATGAGATCCCCCTAGCCTCTCAATTAACAGGAGCCTATGGGAATGTTATTGTTAAAAATTAGTGCAATATTTAGACCAAAGGTAGCATTCACAGCAAGAATTTTATTCTTCTTATTCATTTTTAACAGAATTAAGATGTTCTAACTGAGTGAACTATGAACAGTGAAGTCATGTAGCCCTTCCAAAGACACCTGAATGACACCTCACATTAACATTCAGGAATTAGGAAGAATACTCTTGTGTGTAAATAAAACCTGAAATCCTACTCAGACATAAGGGATGTCTTACTTTACTGAGGTAACAGAATGTAGATGAGAGTTTAAAAGAATTTAACAGATGGCAAACATCATAATGGAGATTTTATTGCCAGCTTTAAGTAGCTTTGGTCCCAGAATATGCCACCAAAATCAGATTTAACAATGAGAAAAGCAACTATACTGAAGTGGGTGAAGGAGCAGAAAGAGGAGAAAGGACATTTGAGACTTGAGAATGCATTATAATGTCAGGCAAGAGACGTAGACTGGTTTATTTATATAGAGATCACAACATAAAGCCTTTTCCAAGGTATTTTACCTTTACAGCATGATTTGAACAAGAAAAAATATTCCACAGATTAAGAAGCCTGAGAAAACATTTAAGAGACTTCTTTCTTCAAAGGGGATGAATATCAGGTGAGATTAAAAAAAAACAAACATGGGAGACAAGGTTTCCCCATATATATCTTAAGCACAAAGATATCCTCGATATTTCTGCATATTTGAGCCCTGAACTAGGAGATCTCTGGCTGCAGTAAAGAAACATGTGTGTTGCATGTTAAAATGAGCAAAGAAAGACAAACTAGCACTAGAGCACTTTTCAGAGAATCGGTGGTCTTGCTCGAAGTATTATGAGAATTTTGATAGATGGCATTGAGAACCTCAGTGGAGTGATATTGGGATTAGCACTTCCTCACAGAGCTATTTGAAAACAGATTCAAATCAATATGTAGGTGATAAGTATTTGTTGTTATTACTGCTGCATTCTGCAGGGGGTTTCGGAGAGGTAATTCATTGTGATGCATGAAATAGTCCTGTGGGAGCTCCCAGGTTAGAGGAGAATAAAACTAGCAAATGAAGTGTCAAGACTTTATACTACTGTTTATTTTATACATTTAAAGTACACTATCCTTTCTAGTACCATTTCTTCAAATAACTGCACTGATTTACCATATTTTAAAAGTACTTTGGAAAAAGCAAACCAGTCAGCACAATTGTAGCACTGAAACATTGAATATAATGTAATGATTGGACTGTTTGATAGGAAAACCAGATTTTTTTCAAAATATAACACAATTTTAAACATTTTTGTAATGCAAGGCTATCACTTCTGTGTTACAAATACCAGATCTCTTCACTGGCCTCCTAAAGCCCAAAGGCTATCACTGCACATTTGTCAGTCCTCAGCACCAAATGAAATCAATTCTTACATCTCTAGCACTGAATGTGGAAACAAGTAATCCTTCACTTCATAAGCTACGTGTACACATAAAATTGGTACAAGTTTGTTTTGGCAAAAGAAAAACCCCTCCCTTCCTCTCTGTTCCTTCTGGGTCTGAGTATCAGATACATGTCCAAAAGGCAATGACATGGCATAAAAAATAAGATGGATGTGTCTTTATACATTTTTTTTATACACAGCAATGTAACAAAAGGGGCTGGTTCTGTACCATACTTTAATAGATCTAGACTCAACTATGGAAAAAAATATGTAGCAATCCCTCTTTCTTTCCTGGCTGGTTATGAGAGAAAGCAAAATTGTCCAGAAGTAAAAGAATGCAGAAAGTTTTCTTGATAAGGAAAAATAATACTAACTTTATGATTCCATAGAGAAGCTACTGCTGAGGATCAAACATACTGTGGTCAACTTGTAGGCTTACCTGAAATTCAGACATGCTTTTCAAGTAGCTGTAAACAATACCATCATAGTGAATCTAACTCTTCAGTTTAAAAACAAGGAGTTTAAAATCTTACTTAGCTTTTAATTAACACCAGTCAACCAAAGTTAAGGAAATTACACAAGATTATATATGTTGCATAAATATATGTAAAATATAGATATTAAAAATATAAGCCTAAATTCTTATTTGTTTAAATATGGTTTTTTTTTTTAATTCGAGTTCCTCACATAAAATCTTAAATCTCGAGAACACAATTTTGTTTTCTTACTGTATTGTTTTCCACTTTAAATCTAGCTTTAAATTCCCAAAGTCCTCCTCACATATCACAGTGATGCAGTTGAAGAATTTTTCAAACACCTGTTTCATTTATCTTAAGCATACACTTTAACATATACTTAAAGACCCAAGTGATTTCTGAAAAAAAAAAAAACCATCTTGACCTATATTGTAACAAAACTCTAAAAAATTGAATGTTTTAACTGTTCTGTTGGACAGCGCGTATCTGACACCCCAGAACAAAGTAGGACTCTTGCTGGTACACACTAAAGACAACTTTTAAGTTGAATTCCAAAAAGGAAATGCATCCAGCATAAATCCATGAAATAACAACAGCTCATGAAAGGTCCTAGTAGCTCAAGATTTATGCACAAATCAAAATATCAAACAGTATGGATTCATATTTTTGTTCTATAATATCTTAGAAAAAGTTCAAATGAAACAGAATTACATGCAAATTTCACTATGCCTAACACATAGCTTATAATTCTAGCAATTTAGAAGATGTAGTAGAAAGAGAATGTGAAGGCTAATTATAATTTTGACATTTTGAAAAGATTGCACTAAATATATCAATATTAAGAAAATTCTAATGCAGTAGAAGAGAGTGAAATAAAATATACTGTTCTTGAAATTCTTTTGTCGTTTAATACTTTCTTAATAGCTCTAGTCACATTCTAAGACTATTTTACAGTACTTCAATACCACAGTGTGTCATTATCAAATAGATATCAGATACATTCAGTATTACAAAGAACATCTGGTTTTAGATATTTGAATTCCTGACTTCTTTCTCCAAAGTTAAACCTCCAAGGGCACTCTAAGGAAGTAAATGCCCGAACTTTTTTGGATATTGCTCAAAATCCCATCTAGACTTCTAGTAGAACTTGAAAATATATAGATTAAGTGTCAGTGCAAGAGGATCTTAGGCTGATTCCAAAGTGACTTGTTAAGGCATGCCCCAGAATGTTCTGTCACATTTTTCCAGCAGTTCAGAAAGAAATGGGAAGCTACATGTTCTCTACAGCCACATTTTTAAATTGCCTCTTTACTGTCAAGTCAAAAAGGACCTGGGGTTCACATCTAAGCCTGAAAACATGCAGCACCCTTAAAATCAGTGAATATAGATAGTGTTAAATGCAGGAAAAAATTCAAAATGGAGAAATGAACTTTAGATGAAAAATTTGTCTATTGCCCCCATCTTTGCCTATATTTCTACATTGGGAAGAGAAATAAGACATGCTGAAAAATGTCCTGGTTCAGATAAGTAGTAACCTACTTTGCTTATGGTTGGAGTTCTATGCTATTCAAGCACACAACCACAGGATTTTTAATGAAAATTATTACAAATGTGTTTCAGAGGATAAACAAAACAAAAATAAAATGCAACCAAATAAAACCCCAAACTACATAAAAACAAAACTGTAAGAAAAGTGGAAAGATGCAGAAGAAACAGCACTGGCTGATTGTTGAGTGCTTTAGTGCATTGGTTCCAATAGTTTTCCATGAAATGCAGCTACCTGCACTAAACCTTATGGTTTGCCACAGTTCCATCAAAGATTATTACAGTTTCTCTTTTTAACTGCCAAATCTCTTATGTTAATGTAATAACTCAGAGGGACATGGCACTTTACACCTATTATTTGACTAAAATACTGTGTTAAGTCTATATTATGCCAAGTGTATTTTAATATGTGCTATGATGAAACTGATACCCATATTGATACTGTGCTCACAGAAATCCTATAATTGCAGGCCCATTCCTGTAAATCTTGGAAACACTACACAGACAACTTTCCACATCTTTTCCGAGATAATTCAGTGGTATGTATTAGTGGCAAGCATGCCAATTCACTCTTTAAGTGCATGAAGGAAACAGAATCATGGACTTACGGTCTGTGATTTTCAGCACTCTTTTGAATTCTCCACTTCCAGATCCTCCACAACCATCTTCATCATCACAATCACCACTGATTTGTTCATCTACACCTCCGCCACTGCCTGTTTGTTGGAGATCCCATTTGTCATATTTTGGAAATGATTTTCCCTGCAACAACTGAAGACAAGATATAATATGCAAGTTAGCAGTGCATATGGAGAGCTCCAGTGAGTACCCAAAATTTCATATATGCCCCTAGTAATTACCTGATTTGAAAATGAAATTTCAGGATCGACAGAATGAGAATTCTGATTATTTCAAATTGTTTTTTAACCCTGACTTACAGATAAATTTAAAAGAGTAATATTTGGAGATGTATAGTTTAGTTTTAATTAAAAACACACAAAATGTCTTTATTTCACTATAAAAGAAAATCAGGCACCAATTTCTTGCCCAGAGGCCAAGTGGAATAGAATCATAGAAAAGTTTGAGTTGGAAGAGATCTTTAAAGGCCGTCTAGTTCAAACTCCCCTGCAATGAGCAGGGATATCTTCAGTGCTCAGAGCCCTACCCAACCTCATTTTGAATATTTCTAGGGCTGGGTCATCTACCACCTTCCTGGGAAACCTGTTCCAGCATCTCACCACCCTCATTACAAAAAGTTTCTTCCTTATATGTGGTCTAAATCAAACCTCCTTCAGTTAAAAATCATTGCCCTTATTTCTACTACAACAGATTCCACTAAAATGTTTGTTGCCCCTTTCTTATAGGCCCACTTAGAGCAGACAGCATCTGTGCTACTTTACAGTTGGACCTGGATCTATTAAAGACCCATGTGGTGTCTACAGAGACTTAAGATGCATTTATTGTTTTATGTGAATTTTTCACATTTGAAATAGCTGAAATAGTATGAGAGCTGCGTTGCAGCTTTGTGTTGGTGAATCCAAAACATACTTGTCTGCTTTGGGTGTGTTACACAGAAATCTGGTAGAAGCTGAAGAAAAAAAAAAAAAAGTGTTGGGATGATACCAAATGCTTGACTAAGGAACAGCAGAGCAAACTAGCACATTCAGAGGCAGGGCTAGCATGGAGAGAACTATTTCCAAAGGTCATCCAGGCATTACTTGGGTAGAACTGATAAAAGTGAGGTAAAATAAAACAAAGGGATAGCTGATAGTGGCCTAAGCAGTGTAGATGATTTTGTTCCAGTAAATAAGATTGTTCTCTGGCTCCTTTTTATTTCTCACTATAGAGATGGCCAATGATATCTGCATGGTTTATAAGAAAACAATAGAAACCTGTTTAGCACATTTCTCCACTCTGTTGAGCAGTGCTGAGCAATCATCTGAATAATGTTAATCTCTCTCATTTATTAATGTACAAGTGCTGTCATACAGTTTTTAAATACTAGGTGGTACAACTGTCATATATACACAAAAAAATGTGCCCTCTTCTCCATTCAGATTCAGTTCAGTTTATCTGTCAGATAAATATAAATATCACAACCTAAAAAATCCAGGTTCTTACAAATGTTAATAATTCTTATAAACTCATCCAAAATACCAGTTTGTACATGTTTGTGCATTACTCGTGCTTCAATCTAGGAAGACTTCTTTACACTGGCCAAAACATAACTTTCTCAGATTCTTTAATTTCATAATGAGATAGTACTTTCTTCTTAAAGAAGATACTAATTAGTTAGAAACAGACTCAGTTGATTTATGCCTTCAAAAATGTGTTTGCTTTGTTGTTTAAAAAGATACTGGGTTCATATTCTCAACCTATATATTGAGTTTATTTTCAGATTATGGAGTCACTTCCCAGATGACGACCTGTTAAGTGCTGTACAGTGCCCCACAAAAAATATTTTAATCACTACTACAACAAGATCATTTAGATAAATCTCAATGCTTCTTTAAAATCCCCGTGCTCCTCTGTGTAAGAACAGGAGAATGCCACTCACCACTGAATTAGCAGAACCAATTTATGCAGCACTTTTAATTCGAAAGTTTTATTAGACATTTATATGCTACCTGAAAGACAAACTACCTAGCTAAGAGGAAAAAAAGCTCCTTGGTACTGCTGTTCTGCTCTCTGCTCATTGTAATCCGTGCCATACTTCTACCAAACAGTATTTATTGAAACAAAACAGAGACTTTTTAATGAACTACACTCAGTTAAAGAGAACCCTTATTTTTCTCCCCAGTTCATATCGTGACACATTCCCAGGGCCAGTTGTATGATAAGGTACTCTTTATCCCTGAGATCTGCAGCATAAATGCGGGCAGGAACTTCCAGCAAGACAGTTTTTCAAATGAAATGTGTTGCCAAATTTTCTACAGTATACCATATACATATATAGGATATATACCATATATAGAATATGTATCTGATGTGTGTATATATACACCTATGTGTGTGTCTGTTTATAAATATATATATATACACATATATATATACACACACACCCACACACATTTTTTCAGCCACAGAACATGCATCCTCCTCTATATCTCTTTCTCAGTCTTAGAAGTATATTGATTTAATAAGTTTTTATATTTTGTTGCTTCTTTAAATTTCAGCACAACTTAGTTATTTCTCTTTCCTCACTTTTTTATTATTATGCATTATTAACTTATGACTAGAAACCTAAAAATATAGGTGATCCCACTTAATTGCTTTAAAGGTAGGTTCAGGATTGAAAAAGCGGTCTTTAACTTTTTTCAAACTTTTCACTGTACTTGAAAAAGTAGAGATTAAATAATGAGTAAACTCATTTGTTATTTGGACTTTGTTATTCTCTTAGGTGTCCTTAATTGTACAAGAAGAAATATTGTCTCCATATAAGTTCACAAGTCTCAGTGCTGGTTCCCTACTAAGTAAGCCTTGGATCTAGTATAAATTCTTTATTAAACAGAAATCCATGTCGTTCTTCAAAGCTATATTGATTCACATTATAAATAAAGATAAAAGTTGTTTAAAAGAATTGTTCTCTTCTGCTGCACTTTTTATAAAGCTATTCTTTCAGAGGAAAATAAGTGCATGTTTTAACTGGAAAATTTTTTTGTATTTACTTAGCTGAAGGAGGAGGCTTACTAGCTGTATACTGTCTGCCCCTCAAAAAAGTACAGTGACTGTTTTCCTGTTGTGTTATAGTGTAAGATAGTCTCTTTTCTCTTTATTTTGACTTAAAGTTTTTCCATTCTATCAAATTTTTGTCTCGAAAGCCCTGAAAGCCCAAACGCCATGAGTTCAACCACACATTATTGCCTTTCCATTTCAATGAAAGAGGCAGCAAATATTCTTGGCAACCACGTTAATTTGAACGAGTTATGGCAAGAGTTAGCTCACCACTGCTTTGAGACTGCAGCAGATACAGCATTATTCCAGATTTGCTGGTTCTTAATCTTGATGCAAGTTTGTTGAACTACGACTGTGGTATCAAAAGCACGTCCTCTGCTGGTGGCATTTTATTTTCCCAGAAAATTTGTGCACTACTACTATGGTACATGTGCGTGGGGTAATGATTTGGGCGTAAATCAACTGAAAGGTCCTTGGGAGTCTTCAGCTTCACAGCTTCCCTACATAGCTTTGGGAAGTTTGGCCTCCCCCTTACATATCTTAGTGCTCAGTTGCCAAAATACTTTTCAGGACTTTCACTGATGGCTTAGTGGAATGCTTTATTTGACCCAAAAAGCAATTCTGAAGAAGGTTATAATACCAAAAAGTACCATTAATAAATTTTGTAACATTTCACAGTTTAGAATAAAAATATTTGCATTACAGAAGTTAGGTTGTTGCATTAAAGTACTTCCAGGGTTCTGTAAACATATGACTCACTGCTCTGTAACATTTCAGTAAGAAAATAAACTGCTTGCAGCAGCTGCAGAGGCACCTTATGAGGGTACTTGAAGCTTCACAACAAATCTCAGAGTCTAAGCATAATTAGGAAAATTATCACTAAGGACATATGACTATTGTACAGTCCTATAGGGCCTTGTAATCTTTCAAGATTATTTAAGACTTTATCGATGATCTGGAAAGCAAAATGGAAAACAAAGTGGTAATGATAAATCTTTTATTGCCATGAGAACTGGAGAACTATTAAATAACAAAAAGAAGTGATAAACTAAGAAAATCTCATCTGGCAAGTGAGGCAACTGAGCGAATTTTAAAACACATACTGTAATAAAATACAGACAATAGTAAATTTGCAAGTCTAAATATTGTATTATATGCATATTAAAAGACAAAATATTCTCTTTCGTAAATTAATTGTGGGTGTCCTGCATAGCCAGCAGAATATGAATTACCCAGAGCAGTATTCTACCAAAGATTTTAATGGGATATCTTTGGGGACAGAAATAGGAATAGTAAGTTAGATTAGGGGTGTTATATTATTCCTAAATCCCATTCTCATTGTCTTTGTTCAGAAAGGATGGCCTAGAAGTGAACTCCATTACAGTGATTAAAATGGAACCAAAAAGTCCTTTTGTTTTAACCACAGAGCTCTTTCTTTAGTACACTCAAAAAACCCTTGATCTCGAGATTTAACCAGCCTTATAAGCCTTGTAAGTGCCTATATGGCAAATACAGATTTAACAGATTCGGCAGGCCAAAGCATATGAAAATAGCAAAGAATTTTTTTTTTATTTAAACATTCAAAGTGAATTAAAAAAAATCTATGCTACCAGAATCATACATTTAAAAATATTCAGGTTGGTCTATATAAAAATAATTTTTCAATAACAAACAATAATTATCAACAGTTGTGGTAAGGGCTATTTTTCAGTTTGGTTCAGTTTGGTTTGTTTGGGGGGTTTTTTTGGTTTGGTTTGGTTTGGTTTGGTTTGGTTTTTTTTCTGGTTCAAATAGGTTTTGGTCTTAAAGCATGAATTAATTCAGAGGTTCAAGGACATGGTATGTATGAGGTTAAAGTAAAAAACTAAAATCATCCCTTCTGCCTCCCAAAAATGTATTAATTCATATAAGTAAATCTCAAATGTCAAGAGTGTACTCTGTTTTGTATTTTTCTGCTTGCAGGAAGTTACAAGAGATTTAATCTCTGTTGTTGTTTAACTTAGAAGGAACACCAGACAGCCTTCACTCACTCCCCCTCAGTGGGATGAGGGAGAGAATCAGAAAAATGGTAAAACTCATGGGTTAGGATAAAAACAGTGTACTAGGACATAAAAGGGATGGCAAATAATTACTTACTATTAATGATGATGAAAGAATGTACAAAACAAGCGATGCACAATGCAATTTCTCACCACCCACGGACTGATGACCTGAGCAGTGAGCCACCAGCCCCTGGCCAACTCTCCCCAGTTTACATATTGAATGTGATTTTGTATGGTATGGGACAGCTCTTGGGTCATTTAGGGTCAGATGTCACATCTGTGTCCCCTCTCATCTTCTTGCACACCTCCAGCCTTGCTCGCTGGCAGGGCAACAAGAGAAGAAAAAAAGTCCTTAACACAGTAAGCACTGCTCAACAATTGAAATGTTACTGTGTTATTAACATTATTCTTGCCCCAAATCCAAAACAGCATAATACCAGCTGCTAGGAAGAAAATTAACTCTATCCCTACTGAAACAAGGACAATGTCTAATGAATGATGAACACTGAAAGGCAACAAAATTAATGTTTATGTGTTAGACACTGATATGATACAATAATCTAGTATCCTATTCACTTATTCTACATCATAAACCTTCATGGGAAATATGCATTTTCTATAAATTTTATTGTATTTTATTTCAATGAAAATATCGTGATGCTCTATTGCAGTTCAGTGTGAACTAAGCTCAGTCATAGTATTTTCTCTCTTTCATTTATGTGTACATGGTAAGTACTTCTGGAGGGAATCTTAAAGGAGCCCAGCAGTGAATCCAATTTAGCTAATCAAATCAAATCAAATCAAATCCAGAAGAATTACTTCTGGAAGTATTGCTGCCTTGAACACTTTCAAATGAGAGGAATAAACTGTTAATTTTTTAACCTCTGCTTAGCATTACATATGCAAATACTTAGAAATCAGCATTTTCTTTGGTGATCTCTAAAAAAAACCTATTCATACACCTGTAGGCCAGAATGTCCTGCAGGGTTTCATTTCCTTAACAAAACTGTGCATTCCAAATTAGAAGTCCAGTTTGTATTGGAGACTGGTATTTAGATCACTAGTATGGCAATTCAAAGTCCCTTATGATAGTGCCCTGTGGGGATTTTTTTTTTAAACAAAAAGCTATAGTTTTTTGTGAAGTACATCAACTCCTTTTTTTTTTTTATGATATTTTCAAAAAGAGAATGAGATTTCTAATCAGCTATAGCCTTTATACCCTTGAGATGATACACAAAGTACAAGCAACACATACGGTGCCAGGTCAAACCCACTGTTTTCTGCCTAGATCCAGGGTTACAACTCTGTGTTTCAAACTTGAAAAGTCATTCTTCTCCATAAAATCATCAGTAGCCTGAAATTCTGATGGAAGTAACACAATACTTCTCTCGAGTCTAAGCCAACTCAGCTGAATAAAGAAAGAAATAGACATTCATTCTGCTTGCTGAACTGCAAAAAATTAGAGAGGTGGCTGAGCACCAGCACTGCACAGCACAGCTTTAACCTACCCTTTGTGATTTCTTGATATACCTTTACTACCTCAGGATCAAATCAGTTGCTGCCTGAATAGTGGAAATGAGAATCACCCCAGCTTATTATTACATGACTACTTCAAAATCCAGACATTTCTTCTCAGTAGTTATTTATGTATGTAGTGGTTGAGTTCGCCAATTCTGAATTTCCCCAATTTCAATGAATTTGAATTTTTCCCGGCCAAATGCACCACTAAATGTGGTGGGTTTTCTCGTGCTGGTTAATCACCAGAGCACTCTCCTGCTGTAAAATAGGATCAACTAGGAGAAAAGCAAAGCAGGCTCAAACCTTCAAGAGAAAGGCAGTTTATTAACAGTAACTAAAAGAAAAAAAGGAAAAGAAGAAAAAAAACCAAAACCCTTCAGACCCTTCTCCTCCCTCCACAAACATTCCCTTCCCATTTGTCAATGTAAAGAAGTAACACTCAACAATCCCAATCAGTCCATCATTTTTGAAATAGTCTTTCCTCAATTCTCTCTCAGGGAGAGGAGTCCCTCTTGTTCATGTTATGGAGAAGCTTCTCCACAAGAGAAAAGAAAAGATCTCTTGTGTCTCTCAATGTCCCCACAAGCAACCCAC